>CAUOFW020005337.1:0-27560 GCA_963454935.2 Ilex paraguariensis
AAGCAGGTTTACAATTAAAAAAGTAATATTTTTTCAAATTTTTTTTCTATGTAATGAGATTGATCAAGCATAATTCCATCAACGCACTTTGTGATTTTCATGCCAAGAATCACATTTGCTTGACCCAAGTCTTTCATATCAAAATTTCTATTGAGTGAAGCCTTGGGAGTCTCAATAACATATAAGCTAGTGTCAAAATCAAAAGATCATCAATATATAAAGCAAATAATAATATGTTCACCATTTTCAGACTTTAAGTAACTACATTTGTCACTCTCATTAGCCTTAACCCCATTAGCTAAAACACACTGATCAAAAATTTTTGTGACATTGCCCATATAAAGATTTAGTTAATTTACAAACTTTATTTTCATGACCTTGTTGAAGAAACCCTTCTGGTTGGTCCAAATAAATTTCTTCATCTAGATCACCATTCAAAAAAGCTGTTTTTACATCCATTTGATGCATTTCTAAATTATGTATAGCAGCTATAGATATTAGCAATTTTATGGATGTAATTCTAGAGACAGGAGAAAACATATTAAAGAAATCTAAATCTTCTTTTTGTTTAAAACCTTTAGCTACCAAGCTCGCCTTATACTTATCTATCGTTCCATCAGATTTGAACTTTCTCTTTAATATCTATTTGCAACCTATAGTTTTACATCCAGGAGGTAAATCTACCAATTTCCATATTTTGTTTGTTATGAGTGAATCATATTCATCATTTACAGCTTCTCTCCATAAGTCAGAATTGGGAGATGTTAAGGTTTCTTGTAAGTTGATTAGATCCCCTTCAACATTATAAACAATGTAATCTTAACCAAAAAAATTTTCTACTCTACTCCTCTTACTCCTCCTAGGTTCATATTCTTTTTGTTCTATATTTTCGGTCAATGATGAACTAGGAATATCACTAGACTTTGGCATATTATCATCACCCCTACTATTTTTATATTTAAAAGGGAATTTATCTTCATGAAATATAGCATCTAGTGATTCAATTACCACATTATTCTCTAGGTCTAAAAATTTATATGCTTTACTAGCTAGTGCATATCCAATGAATACACATCTAGTCATCCTAACATAAGCTAAACAACCCCATACTCTAATGTAATTCAAATTAGGCTTTCTTTTTCTCCACAGTTCATAAGGAATAACTAGATTTTGTTTACGAGGAACTCTATTCATAACATAATTTCCAGTTAAAACTGTCTTTCCCCACATATTTTTAGCTGCACTAGAACTAGCTAACATAACATTGATTAAGTTGATCAAAGTTCTATTTTTACGTTCAGCTACACCATTAGATTGAGGAGAGTATGGTGGTGTAGTTTCATGAAATATTCCTAAAGACTGTATATGTTCAATTAATCCAAGTGATTCATACTCTCTACCTCTATCACTTCTAAATCATTTAATTTTTTTATCAAAACGATTTTCTACTTCTTTAATAAAAATGGTGAGTTTTTCAAAAGTATCACTTTTATTTTTCATAAGATAAACCTAAGTGTATTTTGAAAAGTCATCGATGAAAGTTATAAAATATCTTTTTCCACCACAAGTCAAAATTCCTTCAAATTTACATATGTCCGTATGTATCAATTCTAATAATTTAGAATTTCTTTCTACTTTGACGTAAGGCTGTTTTGTTATTTTTGTCGTGTTACAATATTCACATTTTTCAAAATTATTGTGTAACCTAGGCAATAAACCTATATGACTCATATTTTTCAAATATTTGCTATTAGCATGACAAAGACAAGCATGCCACATATTCACACAAGAAACAATGTAAACGGAAGAAGTAGTTTTATTCATTTCAACATTTAACTTAAACATACCATCAGAAGCATAACATTTTCCAACAAATGACCCATTCTTGGTCAAAACATATTGATCAGATCCTATGGTTTAACCAGTTTTATTTAAAAGATAACCAGAAGCCAAATTCTTTCTGATTTCAGGAGTGTGAAGAACATCTCTTAGGGTCAAAATTCGGCCAGAGGTAAATTTGAGTTGGACATCTCCCATGGCCAAAACACTCACAATATGTGAATCACCAATCAACACTTTTTTATCATTTTCAATGGGAGAGAAACACTTGAACCAAATTTTATCATGACAGACATGCTTGGAAGCTCTAGAATTTGCCTACCAACTTTCACTATTCTCAATAAAATTAACCTTAGTAATCATGGCAACAAGTGATTCCTTAGTCACATTAGCTTGAGAAGCAAAACCCCGTTTTTTAAAATGACAATCTTTTGCAAAATGGTCAGACTTTCCACACACAAAACAAGCATCATTATTTGACTGCTTATTTGTATTATATGGTACTTGTTTGGAAGGGGGTCCTTGGTTTGGTACTTGGTTCCATTTCTTTTGAAAATGGTTTTTATTTGAAGCCCTATTAAGCCTTTTCATGTTATTACCTCTATGCTTCAAATAGACACTGTTTCCATTATTTTGACCCTTAGAGGTGTTATCATTAGATGAAATAAAATGTACCTTATTGTTGTTTCCATTACCATTGAGATTCCCATTAGTGTTATTGGTCTTGTCTTGGTTTATGGCCTCTTCCTCAATTCGAAGCCAAGCCATTAGATTTACCATGCTTAATTCTGACTAATTGAGCAAATAATTGCGACAATTATCTTCGTAAATCTCCTATAGTGCTAAATTATTTTCATGCTCTGCTAACTCTTCTACAGTCATACCTTCCTTGTTCACCTTCTTTGGATTTTTCTCTATGAGAATCCATACGACCTTCATCAATTTGAGATAGAACAAAACTTTCTTCGTCTCCCACCCCTGCGCACGTGAGAGTCTCAAGATCTCTTTTTAATTCAAAGGCTAGATAACACTAGTGTATATATATATATATATGTACTTTTGGATATTTAATCGATGTGGAATTGAGTTCCCACATATAAAAAACATTCTTTTAGTTAAAATATTCTAACAGTTAATAACACTTGACAATAACGAAGATGATCCTCTCTGGGAGATTGCAGCTTTCATCGAAGATATACGACATGATTTCCAAGCAATGGCAGCTGATTTTAAGCTTTCAACTAAGAGGAGCAAACACAGCAGCCAATTTGGTTGCAAAATCAGCATCCACTCATTAACTTTCGAGGGATTAGGTGACTAATGTCCCACAAGAGTTGAGTACTATCCTGTTACATGACTTTAATGACCTGGGTAATTAATGAAAGTAGTTTTTTTATTCAAAAAAAATAATTTTATTGATCTTATTTATTAATTTAATTATTTTTAGAATAAATTTCATTGACACTCCCTAAAAAATAACCTAATTATAGAGACACCCTTTTATTGTTTTTGAAATATCATTGTCACCTCCTACTATGCGTTTGTTACACATACTACTCCTACCATCAAGGCCAAAAAGTGATGTTGTCAGCGAATCATCCCTCTTAAATGATAATTTTGTCCTCTAAATGTAAATTTATAACATATTATTCCTATACCCAAACATCCCTTCTTCTCTTTTTGAACAATACTAATTGTACACCCAAAAAGTTTCATCTCTCTCTCTCAACTTGGCCACTCGAAAAATATTAGCCCAACATATAATTTTGATTTTGAATTCGATTCCAATTTCAAAATAAAATCAAAAAATACTTGAAGCTTGATATCAATATACACTAGCACGTGTACACACACAAACACACTTATCAATTGAATATTAAATTTGACGAAATTAAATATTAAATTGAAGGCTAGTTTGATGAAACTAAATGCTAATCGAATATAAATTTGATAAAAGTGGATGTTAATTGGATAAAATTGATTATTAATTTAATTATTTTTTGAGAGGGAGAGGAGAGAGAGGGAAAAGGGGATTTGAATTCTTGGCCTTAAGAAGACAACGCCTTTACAATGTAAGGAGTACCAATGGATCAAAGGGCCATTGGTAATTATTAATTTAATAAAATTGGATGTTAAATTGAATGTAAAATTGATAAAAGTGAATGTTAATTGAATAAAATTTATTGTTAGTTTAATAAAATTGGATGTTAAATTGATGAAATTGAATGCTCATTTGATTGGATTGAATGTAAATCGGATAACATTGAAACTCAATTTTCATAAAAATTAAATTTAGAATTAATTAAACTTAATGTTAATTTTGTGTTAGACTCCAATTGCACCACCACCATAATCCAAGTTTCATCAATTGATTGTTAATTTATTGCAATTAAATGTTAATTTATTATTAATTTGATGAGATTCAATGTTTAATTTTGTGTTGAATTGATAAAATTAAATGTTAATTCGGTGAAATTGAATGTCAATTTAGTGTTTAATTTGGTGATATTAAATTTTAAATTGATGAAATCAATGATAATTGAATAAAATTAAATTTAAAATTTATGAAATTCATTATTTTTGTTGGATGGAGTGCGTGAGAGAGAGTGAAAATGGTCATTTTCACGGGGTGTCAATTAAATTTATCATATTTTTTATTATTAAATTGATAGTAGGTTTTATTATTGATTGGGATCCACAATCAATTCAATAATCTATCTAATATTATATATAAGAAGTTAAATTATCAATTTATAAAAGCATAATAACAATTAAGATTAATCCAAATTTTATCTTATTTGATCAAATAGTACAAAATTTATTTTTTTTGCTTGTTACAAAATATCATCTTTTCTACACTACTTCCAATGTTAGACAACTCAATCAATACATTCCCTAACGATAAACAACCACAATAATCCACACTTCCTCTCTCCTCTCTCTTTCTTATCTCTTTTTATTTTTTTTTCTGTTTATTTTAATTTTAAATTATGTAATTAAGGAAAGAAAAGAAATAATAAATTATAATTTAAAATATTTAAAAATTTTGTACTATCAATACTTGATTTTATGTATTATAGAGTATTTTCAGCTACGAGATTATTGCAAAATCGACAAATTGCTGGAGTAATAAATGAGATCGATGTCTATACAATAAAGAGTTATGAATTTGAATCTTATCTCTCATAGCATTTTTCGTTTATTTCTATCACAAGTTAACTTATTTAATTTTTAATTAATTTATGATTTAATGTAATTTGTAATTCAGATATTATTCATATACGATATTGTATACATGCTAATATTTTTTTAGGTAACACATTTTAAGAAAAAAATGCCGATATACATTTTAAAAATAATAGGTAACAATTTATTTTAAATTATGTAATTTGAAGAAAATAAAGAAAAAAAAATTATTATCGATCACTCAAATTTAATGTTAGATTGTACTTTCAGGGATGGGGTTATGACAAGTGATTTGATAATTGCGATGATTGAAATTAGGAAAATTTGGGAAAGTATCAAATTGAGTGGATCCAAATTCCAAATGCGGATCAGAGTTTGGAGCACAGAACCCTTTCGCTGAATTTTATAGCTACAACAAAAATTGAAGGACAGAGCACCTTTACCCTGCTCAGGTTCTGGCGGGAACATCTGTGTGTGTGTGTGTGTGTGTTAGAGAGAGAGAGAGAGAGAGAGAGAGAGAGAGAGAGGCCATTGGTGACACGAAAAGATCAAAATGGGATCAGAAGCTCCTCTCCCCAAATGGGCATCTAAGCCTTGCATCATGGGCATTGATGAAGCTGGTCGCGGTCCTGTTTTAGGTCATTCCTCTTATATTTTTGACTCAATTTCTTCTTTTTTTTTAAGTATTTATTCTCTGAAGATCATTTTATTTATATATTCGGAGTACAGGACCAATGGTGTATGGATGCTTGTACTGTGCTCTCTCATACCAGAAGACTCTTTCCTCTTTGAACTTTGCAGGTTAGCCTTGCTTTTCCCTTCCCTTTCCATTTTTCAAACTTCACCCGAATGTGGGGTTTTTTTTAGTTCTTTGCAATATGTGAAAATGTGGGTTTTTAACTATTTGTTTTATTTGCATCATAATCCAAAACAATAATTCTATTTGGGCTTAATTTGCAGATATAATTTGCTGACTTAATCAATCACAACCATTTTGGTTGTGTGGGTTCTAACAAGTACTGGTGTTCATTGTCAATCCAATGGTTGTGAATGATTATGTCTGTAAATTAGGTCCAAGTAGTATTGCCGAATCTGAAGTATTGCATTATCTTCTGAAATAACCATTAGTCATGAGTGCAGGAAGCAAGCAATTTTGTTAGGTTTAGATGATTTCATAGTGGAAATTTGAATGTATACTAAAAACTACTGTGATGATTTTGTTTTCAAAATCTTCAAGTAAGCCACAATACGAGAACCAACTACTAAGTAGACCAAAGACTGACCCCACGAAAGTTGGGTTTTATAGAATAGGAGATTTCACTGGTAGAATAGAAACAAATTTTGCTGGAGGGAGTAATTTTGGGACAGCAGAAATGACATAGGAGTATGTGCAAGTAGGAGGTCATAGATTGACGTAGTCATGGCATTCTACTAATTCTCAAAGTTGCCTTACATAAGTGTGTCCTGGATTAGAAAAGCATGCAAAAGTTCTGCATTTTAGGTATAGAAAATGATGAAGTGCTTACAAGGGATTCATTAAATAGGATACTTGTGTACGTGGATGTTAGGTGAATGCAAAGGCCGGTATGTGTATTCGAATTTGGATTTTGGCTCACTCAAAACATGATTATCTCATTCTTTCCATCATATGATAAAATTGTCGAAAGACATGATTTCCCTTAATAATTAGTGAGAAGTACAAATACTCAATATTCCTCCCTTCACCAAACTACCATATACACGCTCATGGAAGGAAGGGCCTTACTCAGGTTAATCTAGATCTATGAGAAGCCTAACACATATGAAGGAAGAAGGACATAATTTTCACTTAATAGGTAGCGTCATAGTTATTACTTATTAGTATCATATTACGTGAGATGTTTTTTTTAAGCCCTAGCCAATGAAATGACATCGTTTCAGCGGCTAGGGATTAAAAAATAAAACCCTTCTTTAGTTCTTTTGATCAATGAAGACTAGAAGCAACTTCTGCCTCTTTGGATCTTCAAAGTAGCAGAAACCCCTTGTAATCCATCGCACAGCAGAAGCTCTTTCGAAGTTTGAATTAGAGGTCTTTGTATTTTGATATTAGTGAACTATATTGAAAACTTGAACAGTTAGGTGAAATATTAATGAAATGCTATGTTATTATGAGTTTTTGACTTTTTTTTTACAAATATATGTATATATATTTATTAATAATTATTTAGAAATTGTGCATATCTTACGATATACGATATTATATGATACATGATACACTATTTTTAGAAAACGATACGTCTTCCGATACACGATTTGACAACCATGTGTAGCGTGTAGCACACATTCTCACTATTCATACCTTCACCAAACTACTGTATGCAAGCTCATGAGAGGAAAGGGCGTGACTCAAGTAAATCCAGGTCTATGAGAAGCCTAGCACATATGGAGTAAGAAAGTCGGTAGTGGGTGAGATTTCATTCTTGTTGAAAGATTTGAAAATGCAGAAGCCATGAATAGACACTATATAACAATTAAGAAAAAAATTCAGATACACTACAAGAGTATGTGGTGAGATGCAGCAAGAGAATCCTGATGTTTTACTTACCAAAAGAAAGGGAATCCATATGTTTTCATTCTCTTTGGGTACTGTTTGGAATTCCCATCTAATACTTTGAAACATCTAGTGTATACTGATGTATATTGCCTGGTAGAATCCAAAGAGATTTTAGTGAATGTTTTGAGGCTAAGCTAAAGGCTTTGTTGAGTAGAGTTTGGGGCTAAGCTAGCATGTTATAATCTTTCATTAGCAACTCCAGGGATTTCTTGAATTTTCTTATTTATATTGTCCTTTCTTGTCTTTCCACTATACCGTAATTATCATATCAACTCATTATCCCTTAAGCATGAATCTTATGGTAGTCTAAATATTGATCTGTAGGCTTCTGTTTTTGGTTCTGTAATATGGACTACACAAGAGGTAGCCCTTCTTTTGGTAAAAGAGATACCACTTAAGCTATATAGCTTCTGGCATCCTTAATATAGTTGCTTTTTGCATTGTTTTAGGTTTCACTTCACCCTGTTAGAATCTGAGGGGTCACCTCATATTGGAATACCAATTATTCTGCTAGATCTTTGAGCAGAGACAGCTTGATGAATCAATTAGTGGTCTCTCTTGACAAAGTATCATCAATCTAAAGCATCAGCTCACTTGACGTTGTCTGAGATATTATGGATATTCTGCCTGTAATATGCTTTCTTGAATGTACTCCTCTTAGATTACCTTCAACTCTTTAAGTGAATTGATATCTTGACTGCATGGGATGTTTCAGAAAGAAAAACTAAGAAACATTATCTTAGATGCAGACAACGAATTTGTCCATATTGCTCAAAGCCTTACTATGTCATATAAGTGTCCTATCCTGTCTTTTGTAGATTCGTATGTTCTTGAATTTGTCAATTAATGTGTAAGTTGTTGGTCTAGGGCATAGTTGTTAGTATCGTACGATACGCGATACGTATTGTACGATACGTCACGATACAGGCCTAAACCGATACGGATCGTAGTTATGTATCGTTTTTGCATTGTATCGTCCGATACACGATACGTTTTTACGATACGATACGTATCGTACCGATACGCAAAGTCGCTGTTTAATTTTTTTTTTGATAGCCTGATTCGCACCAGAGATGAAGGCACCGAAGCAAAAGCAAGAGAGATGAAGCCACTGAAGCCACCGAAGCCAACAGAGATGAAGACACCGAAGCCCACAAATCAGAGAATAGAGAAAATGTCAAAAAAAAGGCAACAGAGATGAAGAAGACAAGAATTACTAGGCAACAAATCAGCAAAAACACCCAAACAAAAGCAAAAGTAAATCAAACAAGTTTTTGAAATTGAAAAAAATAGTAATATTAACCAGTAAATTTCGGATGAAACCCTAGGTGCCACTGTTCGTCTTCTTCTTCCCCTCTCTCTCTCTCTCTCTCCCTCTCTCTCTCCATCGGCATCGCGATTGCCGATCGCCTTTTGCTCTTCTCTCTGGCTCTCTGTGTTCGTTCGTGAGTCGTGGGTACTGGGTAGACTCACGACTGTGGTTATAAGAATGAAGAATTACATTTAATACTCCCTACATTATAACTTTTTATTTTTAAGTATATATAAGTATCATTAATTTAATTTGATACCCTTTATTATTTTTTTAATATTAGTAAATTATATTGGTGGCTTGAATAGTAAGTGAAATATTAATGAAATGTTATGTTTTTATGAGCCTATGATTTTTTTTCAAAAGCATATATATTTTACAATTAATTATTTAAAATTACGCCGTATCTTACGATGTACGATACGATACACTATTTTTAAAAAACGATACGCCTTCCGATACACGATTTGATAACTATGGTCTAGGGTCAGTCAAATAATCATACGGAAATTAGAGAAAATACATTTTTCGTAGGATTAGGATGTCGGAAGTAAATGAGGCATTAAAGAAAATGAAGATTGGAAAAGCTTTAGGACCTGATAGTATACTTATTGAAGTTTGGAACTTGGAAGTGTATAGAGAATGTTGGGTTATTATGATTAGCAAAATTATTTAATAAAATTTTAAAGACTTGGAAAATGCCCGACGAGGGAAGGAAGAGTGTTTTAGTATCTACTCATAAGAATAAGGGAGACATACAAAGTCGCACAAGCAATTGAGGTATTGAATACGAACACAATATGACACAGACATACAAACACAACATTTTCTAAAAAGTAAGTGATAGAGATCGAAAATGGATTGGATGAGATTAATTGAAGAGTTGAATTTTATTTTTTGTTTTAATATTATTATTTAGTTATGAAATATTTGTTTGACTAGGAGTATTAATTAGAGTTTGATTAGGAAATTATTATAGAATTTTAATAGGATAGAAATTTGAGAGTTTGATTATGAAACTATTTTAGAATTTTATTAGGATAGTAGTTTTTATTTTGGTAGGAGACTTAGCCTATAAATATTGATGTATCTGTACTATTTTCAATAGAGAGACATTAAGAATAAAAATTGAGTATTCTTTGCAGAGATTTGTGTGTTTCTTGACTGATTCCTTGTGAGGATGAGATAAATCCCTTTCACCTCCTCTTCTTTCTTCTTCTCTTTCTATTCTCTGATTGCTAGTCCTTCTCGTCCTACATCAGTTTGGTATCAGAGCGAAATCGAATCCAAATTTTATTGCTTCATCGTCACAGACCTGATACTGTTTTGTTGCTATTCATCGTCGATGCCATTGCACTGTTGCTTGCTGTCCAGTTTGTGTAACTGAAATAAGAGCTAGGATTGAAGTAGTCGTGTAGAAGATGACCTAAATCCTAGGTTGGTTCTCCTACGGTCTTACCCTATTTTCTTTTACAAAACTTGACCCATTGCTATACTTACAACCCAATACCCATAGCTTAAATAGCGTCTAGTCCCTAAGAAGCACAGACATAGACACAAACACAGACACGTAGAACGACATTTTTCAAAAAAGTAGAATACGGACACGTTGGGGATACGCTATAAAAAATCATATTTTATATATAACATTATATAATTTATCGCAAAAATAGTGATAATGATATGTAATTCATAAAAAATTCAGTATTTATGATATGTAAATCTTATGTAGTC
The DNA here is from genome assembly GCA_963454935.2 of Ilex paraguariensis. NCBI lineage: Eukaryota > Viridiplantae > Streptophyta > Magnoliopsida > Aquifoliales > Aquifoliaceae > Ilex > Ilex paraguariensis. Next base: position 10,665 of record CAUOFW020005337.1, read on the forward strand.
ATCTGTGTGAATTTTTACACGAAAACATCATCATAATAGTCAATAATCATCATTTTTTTTGTAGATAATGTGTACTTAAAATATAATTTAAATAATTGTTCTTATTTTCTTAATTCCTCTTTTTTTTTCAAACTTTTCTGCATCTTTTATTTTTGTTAAGTGTACAATTTTACATATCTAGTATGAGTAATTATATGTTCTCAAAATTTTAACTTTGTTAATCACATTTCAACAGATGTTTATTGTTTAATAGTAAACACGTTCTAAAGAAATGTTGGACATGTCACCAAAGAAGTGTCAGACACATGTTTGAAATTAAATTTTTTTCATTTAATTATAGACACGAATAAAAGAATATTAGACACGTGTTTGAGAGTGTACGAAGTGTGTCGATGTCTGACACGTGTCCGACAAGGATACGCCACCTTTTCGAGAGTGTCCGTCCTTCATAGTCCAGCCTAATACCCATAACCTAATTCAACCTTGGCCATTCTAGAAATATCAGCCAATTCCAATATTAGCCTAAGCCCAACTCCAATCAAGCCTATGTTAGCCTAAGACCTATCCAAGTCCAGGAAAAAAAAAAAAGAAAAAGAAAAAGAAAAAGAAGTCCAACGGTTTGAAACAATAAAGCTCAGTTCGTTTAAATGAAATTGTCCAAACTTGATTGAATGATATTGAGGCTATTCTGTAGATCCTGCAGGTACATTGACAAATTACCAGGGTTAGTACAGATATGGATAAGAGTTGGGTTAGTCCTGTTCAGTTGCTTGTGCAATACCAAAGGTGAGTTGGGAGTGCGGGAAGTGCAAGATTTTGTTGATGCAGGATAACGTAAGAGGATTCCTCATTTTGACTATCTTCGCTTGCATCAGAAAGATCACCAACTCCCAAACAACCATTTCTGAATTTACACAAATATTCCTGAATTTTTTGAAATTACACGTTGATCCCCAAAGTTTTTGAAAATTACACTTTTGCCCCAACAATTTTAGAAATTACACTTTGGCCTTAAAATTTTCTGAAATTTCAGTTTGATCCCAAAAGTTTCTGAAATTAGAGTTTGGCCCCTAGAATTTTTTATTGCAAGAATGTGTTTATGCATTAGAAGCATTGAATAAATGGCTAGATACAATTCAAGCATATATCGATTTTTTGAGAGAACTTGTGTTAGCTGCAGTATGTGAAACTAAGACAAGTGAAGATTTTAGTTTTGTCTCTTCAACTCTCAAATCTCAATCAATAAGTGGTTGAACACAACTCGCCAATTCCATTACAAGCTCCACCATCACATTCAGTTCAACTAAATGATGAGTTGAAATTATCTAATGTTGATATGCTGCCATTACAGATGAAGTTGCTATCTTGTCTCTACTGATTTATATGCTTCATTCACCTATAATAGTGTATTTGAATAAGACTGTGATGGATGCAACGCATCAAGGGATTGTTTTCTACTATGGCGATCTACAATGCTACAAGCTTCTTTAGATTTTTTTGAGTCCTTGTGACCTTCTAACTCTTCAAAGAAGAGAGTTTTTTAGCCGAGGAGAATTAATAGAATTGAAAAGGGATTAGATGAATTTAATTGAAGAGTTGGATTTTGTTATTTGTTTTAGTATTATTATATTAGTTAGGAAATATTTGTTTGATTATGAGTGTTAACCAGAGTTTGACTAGGAACTTATTATAGAGTTTTAGTAGGATAGGGATTTGAGAATTTAGTTATGAAACTATTTTAGAATTTTATTAGGATAGTAATTTTTATTTTGGTAGGAGACTAGACCTATAAATATTGATGTATCCCTACTATTTTCATTAGAGAGAGATTATGAATAAAAATTGAGTATTATTTGCGGAGATTGTGTGTTTCTTGACTGATTCCTTGTGAGGATGAGGTAAATCCCTTCTACCTCATCTTCTTTCTTTTTCTCTTTCTATTCGAGGGGTGTCCATGGGCCGGGCCGGGCTAGGCCCGCGGAATTTTTTTCGGGTCGGGTTGGGTAGTGTAAGCCCAAGCCCTTACCCAAGTGAGTTATCAGGCTGGCCGGACCGGGTTTCGAGTAGAGATAGGCTACCCGTGAGCCTATTGGGCGGGCTTGTTGGGTGGGCTGTTTGTGGGATTTTTTATATACATCTTTATTTAAAAAAATGAATATTTTTGTAATTTAATATTTGTATAAATTATATTTTTGAATCAAAAGTAAAATCAAAATGGATAAAAATAAAATAATGAACTACATCTAATAGAATGAATAAATTCCAACTAGGTTGACACCTACTAACTTATTTGTCATTTGTATTACTTTACCATTTAAAATTTATATGCTTAATACATGGTAAAAAATAATACATTATTTATAATATCTAAATTTTTAAAACTTCAAATTTCGATATTGAGAGATTTATTTCAAAATTTCAAATTTAATGGTTTAAAAGTATAACTTTTTTTCAAAGGAAGGGTAGGTTGGGCTGGGCTTGCGGGCGGGCTCTTGGGCCGGGTAATGGGTTTGGGGACAAATCCAAGCCCTCTTTTTAAAGATATTGGGTTCAGGCAGGCCAACTATCGGGCCTATTTTTTTCGGGCTGGGTAATGGGACCCGTGGGTAACCCGGCCCATGGACACCCCTATTCTATTCTCTGATTTCTAGTCCTTCTCGTTCTATATTAGTAGGACATGGACATGTGGAAAACATGTTAATTAGATGATATTTTTTTATTTTTACTAGTTTTTGCACATGTATGTTGTACGTGGACCATTTTGAGAAAAAATAAATTTATTATAAATTTAAATATATTAAAAAGAAATGTATTTAAGATATGCAATTCAAAACAACCAGAGGAAAAAAAATTCATGTATTTCTTGAATTGGCTCCTTGGATGGATGAGAGGACTATGTTTCAACTAAGACATCCACGTTGGTAAAATCTTAGGATTCAACAATGGATTGTTTGCTTAAAATGACAAGATTACTCAATGCACCAACTTCACTCTCAAGTTATTGTTGCTTAAGAATGTCCGACATCTAACCGTGGTACAGTTACTCAGCAGAATACAAATATATTGTGAGAATAGCTCAATTCTATGACAAGCTTGACAAAAATGCTGATAATGTAATCACAAATATATTTTGTTCACAATATACTATCATAGACTACAACTCATTTGTTATGAGCCAAAGCCACAAGTAAAATAAAAATGAAACAAAATAGGAAAAATAGAACACACAAAATTTACGTGGTTCGGCTCAACAAACAATCTTACGTCCACGAATGAAACACAACAGCAAGATTTCACTGTTAAAGGTTGGAGATTACAAAGTTCTCGAAACAAATCAACGTGAGAACTATAGTTGCTCTATCACTATTACAAATTTAATAGTGCCAAAAATCTTCTTCTCAATAAAAACTGGTGTTTCCAAAGAATACCCAAAACAAATAGAGCAAATCTCAAATTATAAAACGAACTCTTCGTATCGTCGTCGTTTCTCGTCAAAAATTGAACCCGTTGAAAACTTTTTTTCTGGGATAAAACTTTTGGCATTAGTTAATAAGAATCTTCGTCTATGTTGGACAATATCAAAACAGGACTTAAAGTCTAAGAAGGACTAAACACCACCGATTGTGCATTCTTATGTTTGTAGGACTCCTACTACCTCCTCCACAGATGTTGTGCCTTCATCTGCATCTATTGGCTCCCAATCAATTTCTGACACTGTGGATCACATTCCCAGTTACCCTCAGCGCACTCGGAAGTGTCCTAACAGGTTTGGTTGGTCCAATTCTTGCTATTCTTCTGCTTTTTGTTCTTTCCTGACTTCTATACATTCTCTGTCTGAACCAACTTCCTATAATGAGGCTATACTTGATCCTCTTTGGCAACAGGCTATGAATGAGGAGCTTTCTGCGCTACATAAGACTCGAGCTTGGGAATTGGTGCCTTTACCTCATGGTAAACGCCCTATTGGTTGTAAGTGGGTTTATAAAATCAAAACCCAATCTGATTGTTCTGTGGAAATATACAAGGCTAGATTAATAGCCAAGGGTTTTGCTCAAGAGTATGGGCTTGACTATGATGAGACTTTTGCTCCAGTGGGTAAGATGACCACGATTCGCACAGTCATTGCTATGGCAGTTGTTCGTTAGTGGAGCCTATCCCAGATGGATGTGAAAAATGCATTCCTTAATGGTGATTTGTTTGAAGAGGTCTATATGACTCCTCCTCCTGGGTTGTCTTGTAGTTCTGGTCTTGTGTGCAAACTTCACAAGGTTTTATATGGTCTTAAACAGGTCCTAAGGGCATGGTTTGCAAAATTTTCTTCAGTCATTTGTGACTTAGGCTTCTGTGGTAGTGATTATGATTCTGCTCTCTTTCTTCGATCCACTTCTTTTGGTTTCATATTTCTATTACTTTATGTGAATGACATGATTATTACAGGTGATGACAATGCTAAAATTCAGTTGTTTAAAACTCAGTTACAGGATTATTTTGGGATAAAAGATTTGGGTCCACTTCGATATTTCTTAGGAATTGAGGTTGCTTCATTTTCCAAGGTTTATCTTCTTTCTCAGTCAAAATATGCCTCAGATGTTATTCAACGAGCTTGCTTATTGGACACTCGAACTGTTGACACACCCTTGGAGGTTAATGTTTGTTATACTTCCTCTGATGATTCTCTTCTGCTTGATCCTACCTTATATCGTACGATTGTTGGGAGTTTGGTGTATCTTACTGTTACTTGTCCAGATATTTCTTATGCAGTTCATGTAGTTAGTCAGTTTGTTGCTGCTCCTACCACACTTCACTGGTTTGCTGTTCTTCGGATTCTTCAATATCTACGGGGTACGTTATATCAGAGTTTATTATTTTCTTATTCTTTGTCTCTGGAGCTCCATGCTTACTCTGATGCGGTTTGGGCTGGTGACTTTATGGATCGCAAATCTACCACTGATTTTTGTCTCTTTCTTGGTGATTCTCTTATTTCCTGGAAAAGTAAGAAACAAACTGTTGTAGCTTGTTCTTCTGCTGAAGCTGAGTATTGTGCTTTGGCATCTACCACAACAGAGATAGTTTGGTTGCGTTGGTTGCTTGCTGATCTTGGCATTTCTTTGACTACTCCTACTCCTATGTATTGTGATAACACCAGTGCTATCTAGATTGCTCACAACTCGGTGTTTCATGAGTGCACCAAACATATAGAGATTGATTGTCACTTTGTGCGCCGTCATCTTTAGCTGGGCACTATCTCTCTTCCATATCTTCCTTCTACTATGTAGTTGGCTGATTTCTTCACCAAATTTTACACTATCGCGCGCTTTCGTTTTCTCCTTGGGAAACTCTTGATGTTGGATACTACCACATCATGAGTTTGAGGGGGGATGTTGGAGTAATCTAGTATATTAGCATTAGGGGTAGATTAGTCATTTATATTCCTATGTTTTGCCTTGGTATAAATTCATTGTAATACAAATCTAGTGATAACTTGATCAATATATTTTTCTCTTTCTCTGGTAAACATTAACACTAGGAACTAACTTCAAGCAATAAAAAAGAAAATATACCAAAATAAAATAATTAGGAAAAAACTAACAGGAGATAATGTTACTTTCAAAAGTTCACAGTATGTCGATGACATATTTGTTGGGGAAGGTTCCCAGTAAACATTTTCCCTTACATCTGCATCACTCATGGAAATTTTATCCTCTGGGGAACTCCTTCCCCCAAAAACCAAATGGAAAAAAGTTACTGTATCGCCCCAAAAATTGGGGGATCCTTAATTTAACAAAATTCGGGTAGAGTCTCCTTTATACGGGGAACTCTACCAAAAACACAACTAGTGCAATTATACTACATTGACCACACCGGGTCTATTTATAAGTGAACATTAAAATAGTTCATATGAGTTCGATTTGTAATGCCCCAAAATCCCCCTTGGACGATATTATTATCTAAAATCATTCACCTCATGAGAGCACTAAATAAATTCATCAAATAATAAAATTTCATTCACCATATGTAATATCCACAATATCATCCCAAAAGAATAGACCAAGCTATGACAATTACATTCCAAAAGAATTACATTTAAACTTAGCAGCGGAATAAACAAAATACTAGACTATACATGATTGTAAATAAATTCCCTAGTCTAGCACAAAAATAAACTATAACTCTAGACGTCCACCTCGGGATCTAGGTTTCCCTTTGGTGGAGCCTCCCAATTTGCTTGCTTGTTAACTCCGGGATCTTCCTCTAGCATGAAGTCTGAAAAAAAAATATTATTGGTAGGGGTGAGCACTAAGCTCTGTAGAAAAATTCTTCCAAACTCTAACAAAGTTTGAAAAACGTAGAAAACAGTCGGTCTCATTTCACAAATAGCATACGTAAATTTTGAAAGAAAACATGATATTTTTAAAATATCTCAAGTTTATACATTAACAATAATTAAGTACAAGAGTAAAGTCAATCCCACCATAAATAACCATTCTAAAGAGTAATCATTCCTACAACAATTTTCAAGATAATCATATCCAAAAGATAACGCAATAAACAATAACCACAATGTATCTCAAGTCTGATATAAGATATTCGCATGAATAAACACATAGAGAATATCCTGGCCCACACACACACAAATCCTCCCAAGGATATCAAATTTCGGGAAGGGCGCCTATCGATGTATTGTCCCATACCAATGCACCGGCAATAACGAATTCGATCTAACATAGTATACTAATCCTCTGACACGGCACCAGTGAGCTAATAGTGGTTTGGTCCTCCTAAGGCACCAACCCCACTACGAGTGGTAGAAAAAGTTCAAACCTGCATAGAGTAAGAATCACATACATCTACCCACTTTACGATACCCGGTCAATGGCCACCCATGGTCATCCAAACACCTTCATGAGATACAATCACCAACAATTTCTCAACAAAAGTTCATTATTCCCAAAATTTCTCGTATGTTATTCAATAGAACCATGTAAGAAAAATATACAAGAGATCAACATCAATACCATTTTATTGTTTAATGGAAAGCCTAAAGTTTGGAAATCAAGAACAAAGGAAATATGGAGAGAAAAATTTAATTTTTTTAAATCTAAGGTTTGAAGATGAAAAAGAGAGCTTTAATGGTTACCCAACCATCACATTGTTTAAAACATGACATTTGTTGCAAGAATAACAAGAATTAAAGATTTTATAACATACAAAACATGACATTTGTTGCAAGAATAACAAGAATTAAAGATTTTATAACATACATATTGAATTTAGAGTCAAAAGAGTACATATATACATAAGCTCTAGCCTCAATGTAGGAGAATGAGAAAAAATTCCTATCTTGAATCAAAGTTCCAAACCAAAATTCAAGCTCTAGATACCTCCTTTCTTCCTTTCGTCCTTTCCTCTATCTTCTCCTAGGGTGCGAAGAGGTTTGGGACGAGAGATGTGAGAAAAAATGGAAGAAAAGGGGCTGAAATATGTGTTTTAAACACAGCAGTCCCCGAAGTTTACTGTTCACTGGCTGATTTTTGGGTTTTCTCTAAAATTATGATTTTGCCACTAAAAATCTCCAGTTTGATCCAAATGATTATCTTAAGGTTTTTCGACGTTCCGGATTTATTTTTGATGTTATTTTAATCTAAAAATATTTAGTTTTATGATTTATCTCAAAACTAAAGTAAATTTACACTCGAAACACTAAAATTACTATTTTATTCTTCCAAACCGCTATATGTGCTAAAGGGCTATTCCAAATTTTTTGGATCTCCCAGGTTCAATGATAATATTATTTTGACTTAATTAAAATTAATATTTTTATTTAGTTACCCTTATCAACCTTAGACACCTCCAAAAATTAAATTTTACAATCAATTTGCCTCTTTAGTATTTATTCCTACTATTACAATCTATAGGGTTCATGCATACCTCATCACCTATATTAGCATTTCAAAAATAATTACTTGCTACATAAAGATAAGAGTGTGGGGGTTTACATCTACCTCCATTGAACTCTTAATAAATAATTGAAGTGGGCAAGGTTTGCCCAAAACAACTAGCCATTTGAAGTAGCTTTGAAATACTAACTACTGAAAAGAATATATTCCGAAAATAAAGATGTGAGAAACCCCTAACTACTCAAAGAAGAGCCTCTACCGAGTGCTTAAAAAGAAATGTTCACAAATCACAATCAAAACATACACAAACCATGTCTATGTCACCAAGCATTTCTCATTTAATATATTTTTTCCTTATAAGTAATTAGTTAGATTCAAAAGTCAAATACTAACTACAAACAGTAAAAAATTTGAAATACAGCCTCATGCTCTGCCCAAGTCAGATTCTATATCAGAAAGAAATCATTTGTGCGCGATGTATCTCTCCCTCCTGTCTCCAAATCTGTCTCAACTTTAGAACAAAAAGCCTTTGTTAGTGCCTTTTGTTTTCCTTTTCAAAAAGCATATATATATATATATACATAATACCCACAGATAAATCTATATGTACATATTATTTCCCATAAACAGTGTTCATACTTGTTATAACCTCATTCAAAGGAAAGTTGGCAGGCACGAATGGCTGGAAGTATCCAAAGCCATTGGCATATAGTGTCCAAAGGCACTATATGGCTCAGTTGATGCCTTGGTGATGGGACGACGATTGTTGTGATGCATGAAGTGAGTAGATTTTTTGGGCATTATTCTGAATCTGAATTGGGATATAGTGAAAACTAACAGTGAATCCCAAATCAAACTCAGCAAAAAAGTTTACCAACAAAAGCTATTCGAAATCATGAGGTCTTAATATCTGCGAGAGAGGCTAGAAAAGATATAACATGCTCTCGCGTATGGAGGTAATCACTGAACCCTGCCTTTGGAAATATATGATTCAAGTGACAGTACTGCTTACTTTCGGAGTGCCACCAAAGCCGAATGTTTTTTTTGAGAGAGACTCCAAGGGGTGAACTAAACATTTACTTAGAGCCGACCGTTTTTTTTTTTGAGAGAGACTCCAAGTGGTGAACTAAATATTTACTCATGGTTGAAGAGAGTATGTGAGAGAGAGATGGTAACTGATTTCTGTAATTGAATACCTGTAATTAAAGAAAATTAGGGAAAGAGAGACGGAGAGGGGGACGGTGAAAGAGGGCATGACGGTGTGCTCTTGGCGGATCTGTGAATATGCCAAGGAGAAATAGAGAGAGAGGGAGACAAAAAGGGCAAGGTGAAGAGTGGGGGCATTACGGTTTATTGTTGAGTAGGTCAATAAATTGGGTGAAGAGGGACAACAACTGAGAAAGGAAATAGGGGGAGAGAGTAAGGAGAGAGTAATAGAGGGTAATGACTGAGAAGTAATGGGAAACAATTAGAGGTGATGATTAGGTTTAGTGTGACATTAACTTTGAAGGATAAGAATGACATAGTTGTAGTGTTAGGAGGCAAAGGAGGGAAAAACATATTTTTTTTTTTATGTATGCTGGTATTTTAAAGTAGAATAAATATAACCATGAGTTCTTAAATTTTGTCCAATATATATTTTATGACAATATGAGTTCACAAGTCTTGCCAATGTGTAGTTACTGATTTTTTTTGGCTATGTTTTAGCAAAATTAACTCAGATCCATTCACAGGTTTGGCATAAATTTTATATATAATTGAAACCTTGGAGCTCAAAGCAAAAACCCATGGCATAAAGTCCACTAGACTAAAGGAAAAAAGCCTCATGGATTAAGCCCATCCACAACCCACCACAAAGTCCAAATAAGTCAAGTTGTAAAAGATAGATAAAGAGATAAGGGAAATCCGATCAACAAATTAAAAAGTTAGCCATGGCCTTAAAAAGGTAGAAGGAAACTTGCTTAACCCCATTTGTAATATTAGCCTATGGTAAATACAAGGCTTGAAACTAAAACCGTCTCTTTTCTCTCACTCTCCTACTCCATAGGAGTCTTGTATCTTTCCCATCTCTCTTCTCATCTCTGTCCCTCACTAAAACCTATGGTGCATAGAACAAAACAACGAAATCTCCTTAGAGTTCCTAAACACATGGATATGGGCTCTGGCACTGCGATGTGGCGCAGTTCTTCACGTGATGCATCTCTGCTTCTTTTTATGTTTTGGGATGTTCCGCTATTTTGTTGGATTCTGCAAACTACCAATTGTGATTACTTTCCAAAGATTGCAAATCGGCTTAATCTTGACCCCAACGTTTTTGGACCCCAACGTGTTCTAGTCGTATCTAAAATTCAAAGAAAAAAAATTGGACACTTTATTTTGCGTGTCTGTGTCTCAAACTATGTCAGACACACATAAGCTTAAATCAAGTATCTGTGCTTCACAGTATTAAGCCAATGGGTCATACAATAGAACTTTGGGAAAGAGTGATCGAGCAAAGATTAAAGTTTGAAACAACGGTTACAGAGAATTAGTTTAGATTTATTTCTTCTGGGAGATCAACAATAAAACTATATATTTACTTTCGTGACTAATGGAGAAATGTAGGAAGAAAACATGGTTCAAAGTCACGGTATTGGCCTTTGACTCGGAGGGCACTGATACACGTTGGTCGCGGTGTCACGGCGCACTATCGGTTGATATGCTCAAAACACTTGATAGAGAATTCAAATTTTTTTAAAAAAATCACAAAAAATTATAACGTATAAATTTCATCATTCATGCATCGTATGTTTAAAATATATCATCTTTCACATTAAACATTTGTGAAAATAAAATAAAATGGTGTTCGCGAAAATATTTATTATCATTATTGATCAATTTAAATATTTAAGAACATACCCAGCCACAATTTGTATAGATATTTTACGAATTCAATGATAACAATAGATTAGGATATCAAATTCAGTCTAAATACTATTATTGATTAGTTCAATAAATCATTATAATGCAATAGATCAATTAAGAGCTAGTTTTAGTTTATGGAAAGAAAAACTACAATACATACACTATATAATAACTACTGGGTCACCGAAAAGAGTAATGAAGAATACCAACAATTAATTATTGAATAAAATACAATGCCTAATAACATTTAAGGATCCCACTTATCGAAAAAACCCATTATAGGATCCCACCCTTTAGGCTCTCATATGTCGATCGATAAAAGAGAGAGAGAGAAGATAGAACCTCAGCAACAAATAGATGGAAATCGAAGCATTATCAGAGCTCCAGTTTCCAGGCTTAGTTGCAATCAATTCTCACAACACAAAGTGAAAACTAAGGGAATAACTGAAGAAGAGGAAGAAGAGTGAGATTCCGAGACTCTATTCCAATTGCAATGGCTTAATTTCTAGGTTTGCTTGCAATTTCTTCTTCTTGTTCTTGCACAATATCATATGGGTACTCTGTGGGAAACTGGAAAATTGCTCGCAGTTTGCTTTGCATGTGGGTTTCTCACAAATTTGTTCATCTTTGGTGTGGGTGTTGGCTTCATCTTTTTTTTTTCCTTGTCCTTTTACCGATTTGCCAGTGGCTTGTTATTTTTGACTTGTTTGTGTGATTTTCAACACGAATCGTTTGACTCAGTTACGAGTCAGTCTGAGTTAACCGAGTTAAGTTCGAGTTGTACTGATTTTACTGAGTTGTCTTTGAATTAAGTTTGATTTGAGTGAGACTCAGAGATTTTGTGTAACGTGTATCGTTATTGTTTTGGTAGAGGTCGAGTCGTATCGGACTAGACTGATACTTTGAACCCTAGGAGAAATGTAAGGACCTTCATATGGTTTTTGACTGGACGTGAATCGGTACGCCTATCGTTAAATGATATGTGGACAGGGATGGGTCTCACAAAGAGTATTCAACCCCCTTGGGCAGGCGAGACCATGCCGAGCTGTCAGACTGAACCCCATGAACTCTCTTGGGAATACTTATAGGACCCAAGAGATATTTGTCCCCGAGCCCAAAAAGTAATGGTGATCTGACATAAGGGCCCGTTGACTTGAAGGGTAGTAGGAAATGATTAGCTACACCGTCATCGCCTCGTGGGGACCCTCACCCAATCTCGCGAATACTGTCTAAAAGCATGACCCTTTCTTACGAGGCTTGTCGGTGTGCGTCAGTAGTGCTCGGTGTTCACCATTTAAATGTTCGGCTCAGCTCATTAAATGCCTAGTAGAGCTCATTGAATGCTTGGACATGGCTTATTAAATGCTAGGATCTCCCGAGAAGGTAATTATTGCGGTTTTTTACCTCAAGTGACTGCTGGCCCTCCCTAGGCCTTGTAAATGTGCGGCTCGAGGGTTGGAATAGCTGGCTGGCTTGATGTGACCCTCTGGACTCCACATCATCATCTCTCAAGGTATAAATAACCCAAAAAGGTTGGGTATTACGTACGGATACAGAACTCAACTTTTACTGTAGCACTTATATCCTCTCACTTGAATGCAGATTGACTTAGGCATCGAAGGGAATATGTTGATCTCAAGGTCAATCAATTCAGGTGTGGCTGTCTCAATAATTGCATAGAAATCACCCTGTGTAGTTTTTATAGACTTAGAGAAGACATATGATAGAGTTTCTATAGATATATTATAGAGGATTCTAGAGAAGAAAAATGTTATTATTATGTATATTGATATGATTTAGGATATTTATGAAGTTGTAGTGACTTTAGTGAGAACAATGATAGGAATGATTAATGAATTTCTAATTACCGTAGGCTTACATTAGGTTTTGCTTTGTGTCCATATCTTTTTGTGTCAATTATGGATAAATTGACTAGGCACATTCAGGATGAACTCACATGATGTATGTTATATGTAGATAATATTATATTAGTTGATGAAAGTAAAGAAAGAATTAATAATAAACTAGAAATATGACGAAAAATTTTAGAATCAACAGGATTTATGGTAAGTAGGACTAAAATTGAATATATGTGTTGTTTAATGTATTATTTTTAGCTTAAGGGTATTTTAGTACTTTATGATTTTGATTATATATAAACAAGTTGAGTGTAGTTGTGTAACCATACACCACTCCCTTCCCATATTCTTCTCTTTCTCCCTTCTTCTTTTCTTCAAAACCCTAACGGCTCTACAATCTAACTATATGGCATGTAACTTTAGTAAAAGAATGAAATGAAACTGAGAAGTAGTAAAAATTGAAGATCAAGAAATACCTTGTAATGATTATAAGATATTTCTTTCGTGATATTGGCATCAAACAATTCTAAAGTGAATCATTTTTGGTTACTTTTTTCCGCCAATGATACATTGGCCCTTCGATAACGACTTTTTGTGTGGATATGTTGGTGGCAATTGGTAGCTGTAAGCTATATCTATGGGATAATGCTTCCTTGAATATGTTTCATGGAATTAATCAAAATATGCTTCATAATATAGCTTTACTATAACTTGTTTGCTTGGAGCGTTGTAGATCAGCTTTTATTGTTTCTCTCTGTCTCTCTCTCTCTAGCCCGCGTAGTAAGTTTTTTTTGTTTTTACAATGTTGCTTGATCCGTCTCTTCAACCAAGTTAGGACCTATTAAAAGTATACCAGTCAGTCTGGTGGACAGGAACTGGTTTAGATCAACCTTGTTGGTTTGTTGGATATGGATGATTTGACATCAATATGTAAACAGGTTGGGTTCCAATCAGGTTATGTACCTGAAGAGCTTTAATTTTGAAATGGAGGCATCAATCAAATTGGACCTGCTAGTGAACTTCTAATTATTACACTCAATAGCACACTTTTTAATTAATTCTTTTTTTTTTTTCTCATTCGAGTTGTTAGACTTATGCCCTTCATAATGGGAATTAGGCCTAGTTTATGCCTTTTCATCCTACTAAGTATAAAGATGGTTGTTTGTTTTGTAGTCTCACCCATCTTCTGAATTGACCTTAATCCAGACCTGCTTGAATCTGATCCATTACTAGATCACCTCTTAACATGTTAATGTTATGTGCTTCTGCAACTGAGTTGTGGACTTTGTTTGCTTGCACTCTTGGACTATTATACAAGGAGGGTAACCGGGTTCTAAAATCTTCTCTTTATTTTCAGGCGATAATGTTGTATCTCATATTGCAAGGTCTTGCCCCACTTAAGGAAGTTTATGCTCTCTTTTATGCAGATTCCAAGACTTTGAAAGAAGAAAAGCGGGAAGAACTATTTGAAAATTTAAAGGCTGATGAATCGATTGGATGGGCTGTTGATGTCATCGATCCAAGGGAGCTTTCAGCTAAAATGTTAAAGAAGTCAGTTGAGAACTACTGAAAGCCTTTTGTCTATTTAAGCAGTTTTTTGGCTTGACTTCTAGTTGAACTTTTACAGAATTAAAATAAATCTTAATGAAATATCGCATGATTCCGCCATTGGCCTCGTCAGTAGGGTGCTGAACATTGGAGTTCTTCTAACTGAGGTAAATAATCTTTCAACTTATTTATGATGACCTGTTCCCAACGAAACTGTTACTCTACGTCCCACTTGGGAGAAAAATGTTCTTAATTACTAGAACATGCATAGGTAAGAAAAGGTGAAAATGTTTTTAACTGGTTTGGATCTTTAGGGATATGTTTTAGGATGTCATTCAAGATAGTAATGAAATTATATGATTTTGGCGTGAGGGTAAATATTAATTATCAAATGTAATATTATCACATCAAGGACAAGCCCCAATGTGCGAAAAGGGAAAAGAACATTAAATTTCTCTGGGTAGATCTGGCTTTAAAAAAGAGAATTAATTAACTGACATCTAAAAGGTATTTCAGATTTACGTGGATACTGTAGGAGATCCAGAAAAGTACAGAATTAAGTTATCTGAAAGATTTCCAGCTATCAAATTTGTGGTTGCAAAGAAAGCTGACAGTCTTTATCCAGTTGTAAGTGGAGCAAGCATAGTTGCGAAGGTGATTCTCTATATTCTGAACTCCCTCAAATTAAAGTCTTACTAAATGATTTTTAATGCCATGTTCACTCTACTTTTTAGGTCACAAGGGATCAAGCGCTGCGAGATTGGGTGCTTGATGAAACTGCTGAAAACATGCACAGGAACTTCGGATCGGGATATCCTGGAGGTAAGCATGTTGAACTTTTTTCATATTGCTGATTCTTTATTGTTTGAGTGATGTAAGCTACTCATGAACTTGGATGCACATTCATTTACTTAGATCCTGAAACTAAGGCTTGGTTGGCACATCACAAGCACTCAGTATTTGGATTTCCAACATTGGTCCGCTTCAGTTGGGGCACATGCACTCCCTACTTCAAAGAAATTGTTCAAGTTTTGTGGTGAGTCTTCATTATAAATTCTATTAGCCGTTTCAATTAGATTCTCATACACTCAAGTACACGAGCGCCCCTTGGTACATTGCTTTCCTTTATCATTTTCCTTGAGTGGTGTCAGTAAAATCAAAACAATTCTCCAT
The DNA here is from genome assembly GCA_963454935.2 of Ilex paraguariensis. Taxonomy (NCBI): domain Eukaryota; kingdom Viridiplantae; phylum Streptophyta; class Magnoliopsida; order Aquifoliales; family Aquifoliaceae; genus Ilex; species Ilex paraguariensis. The sequence goes on from CAUOFW020005337.1 coordinate 26,047, forward strand.
GGGAGATACATACACAGTGGTGGAGCTACATGGTGATTAGTGGGGGCAGTTGGCCCCACACGATTTTTATTTGAAAAATATTTCTCATGCATTGTTAATATTTTTAAAATTTCTACCCCCATAAAAAGGTTTTACATGTCTCGCAATTCACTTAATTATCTTTCACATTTGAGTTAAATCTCTAAATTCTAAATTAAGTGAACTTAACTAATAATTAGTTAGTTGAATCCCTTTAATATGTTTTCAAGAGTAACATAAGGCTCTTTGTCCTCTTTCTGTCTCAACATCCCCTCCAAGTCTCTCATTGCTATTAATTTGGATATATTGGGGAAAACACGTTTAATGATGTTGAATATGAAATCTAGTTCGAAAAAACTCTCAATGGATTCAACAAAAAGTATTACCAGTTGATATTTAAGTTTTTGAATTTGTTATTTGAGTTTTTTATCTCACGATTGCCAAAACTTTCCCTGCTATATTGTATTCCTTGCTCTGCCCCTGTATGTAAGGAGCTTCCAACCAACTAATCTTTCTCTGAATCTGTAATGAGCAAAAATTTAAACTATCGGGCCACTAAGAGCAAAGATCAACTCATTCTACATGAACTATCTTACTAAGTTTCATGAGATGGATCTTAACTAATATCCAACAATGAAAAATATTTTGTTAATTATTCGATACACGAGGAAGGTATCCAAGCATCTTGTGAGTGTTCGCATTCAATACGTAGCAATATGGATATTTTGCACCAATTGAAGTGTCCGTAGATATTATAAATTTAGGACATTTTGCCATCTTAAATGGTTCACAAAACATGTAAAAGCCACTGCCCGACCTAATCTTTTGGCACGGTTTTGTACAATATGCCTGCTACAAGGCTTGAATTAACATATGCTTTGTTAATAGATTTGACGGCTGCTGAATCCATTACACAGTTTTATTGCATGGAGAATGGAAGTTGTCCATTACACAACTGTTTCGCTGGAGAATGGAAGTTGTCCATTACACAACTGTTTTGCAGGGAGAATGGAAATAGTGACCCCTTCAGGACCGTTACGGACATGACCAGACTGGAGATTACCACCAACAGCCTGGCTCCCTGCTGCCTCACGACAATCAACACATATCCCAAGCTAACCATTTCCTGAAACACTCTCACACCAACTTCAGACACAAAGCTCACTGTCCCTCCACCAAGATGCCGTCAGAAAGCTACCATTGTGACCTTCATCATGATATTACTGTGAAAACTCCAAACCCAGTGTTATACCATTTGCAAAGTGGGTGTGGGTTAGTGTCAGAAGAGAAGAGTTTTGGGGCGAGAGTAAATGGTGGGAGAGAAAGTGGATCCTGGGTTTGTTGTGGTGGTGGTGGTTGTGGTGTGCTGCTGGAAATAGGAAGTTGGAGAAAGGAATGACAACAACTATTATGTTTGGTCTTGCTATTGTACTCCCAATAAGGGGATCTTCTTAGGTGTTTCCCAGATCTTTAGGCTTTTTTTAGTGCTGCCCAGC
>CAUOFW020005338.1:0-27557 GCA_963454935.2 Ilex paraguariensis
GCCCCCCTTGCGTTCGAGGATCCATCAACATGAAGATCCCAAACATCCCTGTTAGATCCTGCGACGTTGGTGGGGGCTTGGACGCAGAGAACTTAGCGACAAAGTCTGCCAGGGACTTGTCCTTTTATTGACGTTCAAGGCTTGTACCTGATTTCAAACTCTCCGAGCTCTATAGCCCATTTGGTAACCCTCCCAGACATATCAGCTCAGTGAAGGATCGACTTGAGAGGTCGGTCTGTAAGGACGTTTATGGCGTGAGCCTGGAAGTAGTGTCGAAGTTTTCTCACCGAGATTACCAATGCCAAAACTGATTTCTCCATTGGAGAGTACCTTGTTTCGGCGTCAAGCAAGGTCTTGCTTATGAAATACACAGATCTTTGGGCCCCTTTGCTATCCCTGACCAATGCTCCACTCACAGAGTCTTGAGATATGGACAAGTAAAGGCTAAGCACCTCCCCTGCTGCTGGAACAGATAAAGTCGAAGGATGTTTCAAGTATTCCTTGATCCCTTTAAGAGCTCGACCGCACTACTCGTCCAAACCCCCTTAGCTGCCCCCCTCAATTTGGCAAAAAATGATTTGCACTTATCGGATGACTTGGAAATAAATTTGTTAAGGGCTGCCAACATCCCGCCAATTTCTAAACATCCTTAATAGTCCTGGGTGCCTAGACATTCTAGATTGCTTGTATTTGCTCAGGGTTTCGTCTCGATTCCCCGATGAGTAACCAATCCAAAGGCGCATTTTGAGGGGTTTAGTTTTAGGCTATACTTTCGAAGGATGAAAAATGTCGTCCCGAGATCATAGAGATGGCCGGCCCCCTCTTTGCTTTTGACTAATATGTCATCAATGTACACCTCCATCGTTTCGCCGAGTTGGTCTTTGAAAATTTTGTTCATCAAACATTGGTAAGTCGTCCCAGCATTCTTCAACCCAAAAGGCATCATCGTGTAACAGTAGATTCCCCAGGGCGTGATGAACGCCGTTTTCTCTTGATCTAATTCATGTAGGAGAATCTGGTGATATCCAACCCGAGCATCCATAAATGTGATGCGTTTGTGGCCAGCTGTGGCGTCTACCAGCTGATCAACCTTGGGCAAGGGGTACTCGTCCTTGGAGCAAGCCTTGTTTAGATCTGTGAAATCTACGCAAACTCGTCATTTCCTTTATTTCTTCTTGGCGCACATGGTATTGGATAGCCACTGGGGGAACTGTACTTCCTTGATGGAACCTTGCCCCCAACAACTTATCCACCTCTTCATCCACAGCCTTCGTGTGATGAGGCGCCGTTCTCCAGGCCTTTTGCCTAACGTGTTTGAATGAGTGATTCACATGAAATCGATGAGTCATCACCTCAGCACTTATCCTCCGTTATCTCGGCCTGGGTCCACACAAAGACATCGACATTGTGGCGTAAAAATGACGCCATATCATTTCTCTCTACATCATTGAGTGACTCTTCTATCAAAAAGTACTTCTCACCGCTATCTGGGCTCAAGAGAATCTTCACAAAGGCCTCAGTGGACCGGTCGATCGGCACTGTAATGGGCTCCTCCACTCCTAGACGACCGCTCTGTGATTGCTATTTGGCAACCACCGCATCGGGATCACATTCCTGACTCCGGCCGCTGAATCTCGTTTTCACCGAGGCATAGAAACAACTTTTCGCCGACACCTGATCACCCCAGATTTCCATTATACCCTACGGTGTTAGAAACTTTATCTTCTGGTGATAGGATGAGTGGACTACTTTTATTGCATGCAACCATGATCTCCCTATAATAGTGTTGTAAGGGGAGTCGGAGTCCACTACCATAAATTCTACTGGTGTGGTCACCACCCATGCCCCGTACCATTAGGGTGATTTTTTCAAGGGGTAGAACACTGTAACCATTGAAGCCAATGAGGGGGATTTTTACGGGTTTCAGATCCCCTGGAAAGAGTCCCATCTTGCGGAAGAGGTGATCGTACATTACTTCGGAAGAACTGCCCGAGTCCACCAATATCCTCTTGACGTCAAAATTTTTGACCCACAAAGTGATCACCAATGCATCCTCGTAGGGGAGGACTACCCCGCCGATATTACCATCAGAAAATTAGATAACCTAGGCACCGCTCCGCGGCTTCTTAGGCGCCCGCTCATCACCCCTTTTGTCCACCCTAACTGCTTAAGAGACCCTTTGTAACTCGGTGCGGAGGGAGTTGTATGTAGGCCTCTCCAGTGTGCAGACATGAATAACATCAATCACGGGTGCTATCTCAGCTGGCACCTCGGCTCGCTCCCTTACCGACCTGCCGGGACGACCCTCTGTTGATGAATTCCCTGAGGTGTCCGTCTCGCACCAAATGCTGGAGGAAGGATTTATAAACCTTGAAATCCTCCGTCAAATGACCGATATCTTTATGATATGAATAACAAAAGGCCGCATTCCTTGTCGACGGGTCTCCAAACATCCTCAGGGACCACTTGAAGTAAGGTTTATTTTTAATTTTGGGAAGCATCCTGTGAAGGGGCTCGTTGAAGACCGTGTTCACTCCCTGGAAGGATAGGCGAGTTTGGGGTGGAATAGCCCTCCCCTTCAGGCTGGCTGCTCCCTTTTCCTTTTTCTCGGCACCGTGACCCTGCTTTCGGGCGTGGTAGATTCTTCATTTACCCAGACATATTTGTTAATCCGAGCTATCAAGTCTTTCATGTCCGCCGGAGCTTTCTTAGTCAGCGATTTGTTCAAATAAGTGTCTCGGGATAGCCCCAGCCTAAATGACGCCTTGGCCAATGCCTCCGAACATGCCTCCACCTCGTTCACTTCATTCCAATACCGCACGACATATTGTCAAAGTGTCAATCCTCCTTTCCGCCGAAGTGTCAACAGAGCGCCGATGTCCTTCGGTTTCTTATTGCTGGTGATGAATAGAGCTATGAAGAACTCCGTCAATTGTTTCTAGGACCTAACGCTCTCAGGAGCAAGATTCTCATACCACCTCATGCCCGTGTCCCCTAAACTCATGGAAAAAACTCGGCACAATATCCTTTGGTTAGTATCATAAATTGACATCAATTGTCTGTATTGCCGAAGATGACTCTTGGGATCGTTTTTCCCATCATAGACTTTGAACCGTGGGACGATAAACTTCTTTGGCATCTCGGCCTCCCTGATAGCCCGGATGAATGGTGAGATAATTTCGTCGGAGTAGATCTCGGGCTCATGGGTTGCGCTGAGCAATGAAGGGGACCCTGGGATCCTTTTTTGATCTCTGCCCTCGTGGCCTTCGGGGTATGGACTCCACTTGTGATTTGACTCCTTCGACTCCCTCGGGTATCCCTCGGTGCAGGTCCCACCTGGATAGGCTTGCCTTCTGGCCCGATTCTGACTTTCCCTTGGAAGCTGAGAACCCTCTTTGGCAGTTACGTCCCTCGGGCGAGTGCCCAATCCAATCTTTCCTGGAGGGCCAATGTCAGGGGGTCTGGATAGGTTCTGGCTAAGCACCTGGTCCCCGAACCCGCGACTATGCTCACCTGCGCTCGCTGACTGCTCAAAATCGTCAAGGCGTTGTTGGATTTTGGCGTTTTCCCTTTCAAGTTGCTTAATGCGTTTGTCCATCCGTTTTTCCACTATCTCAATGATGTCATGGGCCATGAGGTCACGCTCCCCAAGGCCCTGATCCATAGGGAGCGTTCTTTACGAAGAATGCCCCACCCCATCTGATTGGCCCAATGAACCCAGCTCCAGAACCATTGGAAGTCGGACGGGCTCTGTGTTCCTGGCCCGTATACCTGCTCCTTCACCCTGAAATTGAGTGTTCACCATTAGACGATCACTACCGAAAAAAATGCCTTCGTTCCCATAGACGGGGCCAAATTGTACGGGATAATTCTTGCAATAATATGAGACAGCGATCTCCAAGTTGGCGAACCTGAAACAACAGGGTCAGAAAAAATGGGGCCAGGCGAGTGCCCGACTAATCCCCTCTGAAGCTTAAGTCAATAAGAGGTTGAAAGGTTTTGCTCAATGGACTATTTTTCTGATTCAAGTTTGCGTACCTTTGTCTATTTTTCTAAGGAGTATTTATACCTGAATTAACAATGATTGTCAAAGATCTCCAATCCCATCTGGACATCTTACCTTTGACACACCATTCCTCGTGTAATGAGTGTTTTCTACCAACGTCTCCTCCTATTGAATGCTAGAAAAATGGGGTAAATGCTTGGTCAAATGCCGAGCATTTATGCCACTCCCCAAGTACCCAAATCTTCCAGATCGACATCTGACATCAACTGAGCATTGAATATTCGGGGGGAACAGTTCCTCGGGAGAACCGATTGCATCGTCTCGACGCATCAGCCATTAATGCTTAGCCATCATGACAGTAGACTTAGACTCCCAGAGGGCAGGTGCTAGCAGACGCGCATTTAGTTGCCTTGTCACTATCACTCATTCCGCCATAAATAAGGGGTCACATTGTATTAAATACGATGTCAGCTATCGTACTTGGTTGCTCCGTGTCACCATATCTCGACTTACCTCTTCGGCACCCTCTGGATATCCCAACGGCTTCATTATTCCACTTGTCAACCCGGGGGCTGTAGAGCCACCTAAAGTCCCGCCAATTAATTTTATAATTAAAAAAATTATAAATTTTGTTATTGGCTAAAGCACCAAGTGAGAGAGTCCAAAAAATATGGTAATGTCTTGATCCCTTAGCAGTCGCAATCCAGTACCGAAAATAGATATTATATATGCATTGTTATTTCATTATCGTCATCCACATTATTCTAGGGGTGGTTCCCATATCTGTTTTCATACGAAGTTTAAATATCTATACTAAAGAGATGAACATTTGTGTTTTTTTTTGTCATGAAAGATAAAGACATTGCAATTAAAGTACAAAAAAATTAGAAGTAGCTCCAGCATCAATGGATTATCCACTCTTCCAATGGTACTGCGAGACTGATGCTAAAGTTTTAGCAAATAGCACAAATTTTAAAAACAACTTTTTTTTTTCTCATCCGAACAGGTTCAAATTTTCCTAAGAAGTGCTTAATTTTATCCAAATGCATTTCCTAAACCATGTGATCAATAGGTAATGCTCTTGTCAGGGATATTTGAAAAATTAGAAATATAAATTTGTGTGAAGAATCCTATTATATGTATCACCTTCTAATAGTTAGTCGTGTTATTATTATCAAATGGACCAGAATCTCATCAGAACTTAAAGGTATATTTATTTTAATTAAACTAGTGCATCAATAAAATACTAATTATAAATGATTTCTATGCCTTAGGATATACTCTAGGTTGGGGCTCATTTTCTAAGCGACCTTTGATTATGAGGAGATGAATGATTATGAGGACTCATTTGTGGTGAGACATCATATATAAACTATATATATTAATTTTCATTAAAATAATGTAAAAAATTTGTGGAATTGTGAAGTTGACACATGAGCTTTAGAATGAATTGCGGAAGGGGGAGGCATTGGATGCGATTTACTTTAAATTTAATATCATTAAAATATCCAAAGAGATAAATTTAAAATCATTAAAATATGCAAAGAGATTGCATAGGTCGTACGATGAAACCACCATCTCCCCTATATTATAATCGCTATATATATATATATGTTTTTCGAAAGTAGATATGTAAAGATTATTGTATTCAATTTAGCTCACACTTCATTATTGCACACGGTGAGAGACAAGAGTGGAAGAGGTTGAATCCAAACTCTAATCCTGATGATACGAAAAGTCTTTTAAGGTTCTCAACTCAAATTAAAATTTAAGGTCTTCTTTGAGACAACTGTCTTTGGGCCATAGTGTTTGGAAGGATAGGAATTGAGACTATCCCACATCGAATAATCTTAGAGGGTGTGTGCGTGTTTATAAGTCTACTATGACCTTCACACTATTAGTGTAAGTGGTTGTAGTTTGATAAAAAATTAAAATTTCAGCCTTTATTTCTTTGCATACAATGATGTAACATGCTTTTTACGACATTATTAAGAAAAAATAATTTCAAGCATCTTACCCAAAAAAAAACAAAGAGAGAAAAAAAAATTACATGTGTTAAGTGTCATAGAGTCAGAGCAACTTAATACAGGCTATTAAGCTCATACAGGTTTCACCCATACCTAACACTAACAAAGTTTGGCATGACATCAAAGGGGTGCCAAGAAATTAATGTTAGGGATATCCACTAATAAGACTATATGGCCAGCATCATAAAATCCCATTAAATTATTCTCTCCAACTGTTCTAATTTCTTAATATTTGAAATTATGATGTTTAAAATTAATTATTCTTTCTCGTCATATTTTATCCCGTGTCCCTTATACTCTACATGTATCCTTCACCAAGAATCAGTTACTACCAATTCTACTACCCGTGGAATCCAAAAGTTCTTAATTTAACTTTTCAGGTGATAATAGTGAGAAAGAAGAAGGATGAGGATACAAAATTAAAAGCAAAAAAAAAAAAAAAAAGAGAGAGGGTTATAAATCTTGTGCATGCATGGGTGGAGCCGCTAGTAGAAAGTTATGGTAATAGCATTCGTAGCCAGTATGGACATATGAAATGGAGGTCTTTTATTTCCAATTGCATATTGTTAATACAATGAGTAGTGAATTAAGTTTGATAATTGAACAGTAATGCTGAGTAAGCAATCACCAACCTACTTATGCATTTTCTACTCTTAGTTTAATCCTTCCGCTCCAAGCTCTGTGGTGCTTGTGCTTCTTGGATCTATGCTCTTGGTTTTCTTCAAAATATAGTTCGTTAAGTGCTAATATGACATTGTAAGAAAAAAAAATATTATGAATTCAAATCTCATCTAAGTTTGGACAAAAATATCTCTCACCTTTCTCTCACTCTCTCTAACTAATTTTTTTGAAAACAAATTACCAACTTAGTTAATTTGGTTGTGGATAAAAAAATTCAACTAATTGAGACAAGAAAGTGTCGTAGGTCAGTGGGAAAAAATATTGAGTATAACAGTAACACCACGTTATTAATGTCACGTGATTTCACCAATCAGTGATAGAATTGCAAATAGACTTTATGGGCTCTGCTGTTTTAATGACAATTAGTATCCAATTTATCTAATAACTGTTATGTTGGAATAGTGATATTTATCAATTCTATTTGTTATTTTAATTGATTAGTGACATCATATGATGTTGATGATGTAGTGTCACCATTACACCCAATATTTACTTAGTTACCAAATCCTTATTCTTGCCTTCATATTTTGAAGTTGAGATTGATAATTGCAAATCAAATTGAGGGTGGTTTGATTCCCTATGCTTTATAATTTCTTTTTTGTTCTTTTCATTTTAAAAGTAAAGTAAATATTAAAGCTTGTACACATTTCGTGGGATATTATATTAATAGACAAGTAGTTATTCTCCCGTTTTGTAACATTGGTCATTTCAATAGAGTTTAGAGAAAATTTGACCTTAATGAAACCCACCACTCATTACTAATAGAATCCACAAACATAATCAATAAACCCAAACGTGCCATTCACGATGCACCCTTCTGATACGCTTGCGTTCTTTATTCTTTTTCAATTATACACCCCCTCCCCGTTCCACACTTAGTTGAATAACTGGTTCCACACTTAGTTGAATAACTGGTCTACATTACTGAATTACTTTTCTGATGATAAACTATCTCCCCTTCTATTGCCCGACAATTTTTTTTTCCAGAATTAGATTTCATCTCAAATATAATTTTTTTTTCTTTTGCTTTGTTGATTAGACTTTATAGTATAGTGTTTATAATATATGAATAACTATTCTCTTTGAATCATTTTGTCACACCCCACATTGATTGGGGAAGGACATTGTACGTAGTTATAAGATTTATGCTACAAGATTAAAATTAGCGGTATTAGAGCAATTTTTTTATAAATTAAATATCTTTATCAATTGTGGGAATTTTTTTATCGGAGATATTAAGGTCGAGGTAGACCAAGAGAAATGGACCCTTTTCGAAAAAAGAGGTAATACTATTTAGTATAATTAAATGGTTAAGCGTTTGGGTTTGGAGGCCGGAGAGTTTGCTGGTCAGTCATCGATTTAAAGCGCGTGGTGTTTGTATGCAAAAAAGATGTATGCATAACAGGAAGCGGGAAGTGGAGGGGCCGCCGGGGTTGAATAGTAAACATGTCATGTCGGAGGGGCCACAGCGTGAATACTTGAATTCTCTCTCTACAGGATTCTCCGTCTTCACCAAGTAACAGTCTTTCTCTACCCCTCTCTCTCTCTCTCTCTCTCTCTCTCTCTCTCTCTCTCTCTAAAAGAGAACAGTCTCACTTCTTCGGTTCAACCAGGTACAATTCATTCGGACGTCCCATCACATCCGCTCAACCTTTCTCTCTCTCTCCTCATTTCTTCCCCGAAATCTCTCTACCTCTCCCTAAAGAAAAAAAAAGAAACACTAGATTTGGAGACCCAATAATCGAAAGTAACAGAGAACTCTTGCCTCACCCGTCAAGAGTTCCATCTTCACAGACTAGTCACAAAAGGGACAATAGAACCATAATTGTAGAATTATTGTTCTGAAGTGATCACCCAGTTGCTCAAGAAAAGTGAAAACTATTGGCGACCACCATTGTGTAGAGGAAAGATAGGCAAATGGATTCAGCATCAGGAGCCGGAGCACCGGACCCGAATGGAGGAGAGGGTCCATCATCGACAACTGCTATTGGTGGTGGTAGTGGAGGAGGAGGAGCCACCGCAGAGGGTAGTGGATCAGCATCAGCACCACCACCGAGTCGGTACGAGTCGCAGAAGCGTCGAGACTGGAACACTTTCTTGCAGTACTTGAGGAACCACAAGCCACCGTTGACACTAGCACGGTGCAGCGGAGCTCACGTGATCGAGTTCTTGAAGTACCTTGACCAGTTCGGGAAGACGAAGGTGCACGTGACTGGTTGTCCCTACTTCGGCCACCCTAACCCTCCGGCACCATGTGCTTGCCCTCTGAAACAAGCTTGGGGCAGCCTTGACGCGCTCATCGGACGGCTCAGAGCCGCCTACGAGGAGAACGGTGGGAGGCCAGAAGCGAACCCCTTTGGTGCCAAAGCGGTGAGGATATATTTGAGGGAGGTGAAAGAAAGTCAGGCCAAGGCCAGAGGGATACCTTATGAGAAAAAGAAGCGAAAAAGGCCAACGCCCACGGCCACTACTGTGGCAGAGAATGTTGGTGGTGGACGTAGTAGTGGTGGCGGCGGTGAGGCTAGTGGCGGTGGTGCTGCTACTGAAACAGTATAATTTCACTCAATTTTAGTACCCTTTTTTCGACAAGTTTAATACTATTTGAATTGTGATTACGAGTTACATAAATAGCTATTCTAGTATAATTGGATCTATTCCATGAAGAAAATTTTGTTGGATTTATATCTACTTCATATTTAGTGTTTATCCTTGCACTCAATTTCAAGTCATTGACAGTGTGATGAGTCAAGGCCGCTATAATCTCTCTCTCTCTCCCATCCCCCCTCTCTCTCTCTCTACAATATTTCCTTCCCAGTCCCACCATCTCACCCACCCCACGTGAAGCCGAGGAAATGATCCGCCATTCTTCTTCTTTGATGCATGAACGTAATTGAAAAGAATTCAATTTTTCGTTTTTGCTCCTTCCATTTACTACTTATTGAAGAGCTTGCTTAGTGTACGTGTTTCCTATTGTTGAGGTTTAAAAAGAGTTAAATGTAAGTATACTTTTGTAAATAATAAATTTATTTTTGCTAGTAACAGAACGTAGTAAAACAATTTTACCTTTAGGGAAAAAAAAAAAAAAAAAAAGAGAAGTTGTAATTTTTTTATCAAAATTTATAATTTTTTTAAAGTGTAAATTATAATTATAAAAAATATGATTGATCCCCAAATATCATAATTTGATCATGAAAATTAAATTTTTTAAAGATTAAGTTATAATTTAATTAAAGAGAACTTACAACTCTTCAATGAAAAATTAAAACTCATTTAAGTAATTTATGATCCATCACAATATTTTATATTTCATGATTATTCATAAATTAACTTAATTAGTTAAAAATAATAATAATTGATACCATTACAATTTTTTTTTAATAGTACAATTATCCCTAATTTTTTTTTTCACAGAGCTGCAGATCTGGTCTCCTTGGGCTACATACGTGGGGGCATGCATTGCAGTGTGTTTTTTTATGCACACGTGGATCTCCTTGTAAGAAAATAATAATTAGGGACCAAAATTTAATAGTCCATAATGGCACCTTGACAACCAAGAAAGTAAAAGGATCCAAAATAACAATGTAACGCACCGTTTTAATATATCTTTAAATTAATAAGTTTCACATAATTTATTAAATATTTAATAAATATAATTGTGCCACATCAAATAATTTAAGAGTGATGGTGCACAAAGGTGACGTGGGGAGTATCATTCGATCCCAAAATATTTGGTTCCCACGTACTCTAGCATTTTGGGTAACTCAATTGCAGTTAAGCTTCAGGTGCCTCCCTCCTTTATATCCTGATGATTGATGATTTTACTTTCAGATTCTCAGGTTTTGGACTTATGGGTACTCAGATTATCATTCACGAGTTTTGGGTTTTTGTGGGATAAGGATTGGAGGAGTAATTAATGAAATTATTAGAATCTAATCTAAACTCTTGAGATCGTATATATGGTGTAGTGATAATTATAATTATAATTATTAAACTTCTTAGTAGGATCTTATCTTTTTTTTTTTTATTATTACAAAAAAAGTATGGTGATGCAAGCATGAGCAAAAACGTTTCTTTCTGCGTGATAACAACTACCAAAAAGATTTAGGCTACGGACTACAAGCACCCGCCAATTGGAAAACTAATCCGGCTGATTTGCTGCTCTTTGTATAACATATAATATAGAGTAGGCAGTGCCTCAGTTTGACAAGGACCTTGTTGCCAACCCTTGCTTCAATTTTATTCTTTCTTTCAATTATTAGTAATTTAAACTCCATACCTTACATAATTTGACCCACACCAATCACTCACAAACAAACCCCCTTTAACAAAAATGAGTTCATGCACCCATTTCCAATAAATCACAACTTACATCGTTTTTTTTTTTTTTTTTTATCTCATTTGTCACATTAGATTACCGTAATACTTTTTCACTCATGTACCAAATTAATGTTGGACCTTATGTAAAATTGTATCTTCACACAAAGAGGTAAATCTATAGATAGTAATCCTAAGAGACTACGTTTCATAGGATATTCGAACTCTTAATTTACCCCTCATAAAAGGTAGTTTATCACGTGATTGAAATACCACTAAGGTAACGCTTGAGATCAACAGCTTACAACGATGCAGCTAAGAAACGTGAGATAACAAAATTCTGAGCGTGTTTAATTTAGGAGAGCAAAAGGAGCAAATTCATGAGGTACAGATTGTAAGGAAGAGAGAAGCTGAATCTTATGTTTTCTGTCAAGCAACATTCATCGTCCTCTTCGTCACACACACAGAGAGAGAGAGAGAGAGGACTTTTAAATTGAAAGCTATATATATATATATGCTCTGGATTTGCATCCAAAGAAGTATGTACCATGCCCATATCTGTAGTCACAACAATGCTATAACGATATCTAAGTCAATGGAGTCATTAGATAAGTTATGAGTTAAATGTTAAGTGTAGTCCGTTTTTCATTTAATGATTACATGAATTAAGTCCCCAATTTTTCGTTTGGTATGATGGAAAAATAGAAGGATGGAAAGTTAGAGGATATAAAACACATGTTTGATAATAAAGGAAAATAGGAAAGATGGAAAGTGGATTGATTAACTTTTCTTTCAACTCATAAAAATCAATCTCTCCAAAATTAGGTGAAAAATGAATGAAAATAATATTAACATTGGGTAAAAATATGTTATTTATTTTTTTAACATTTAACTAATTACTTATTTACATTAAACACCTACACATCTAAACCCAAACTCATATAACAATCGTAGAATTATATTATGTGTTAACACTCTGTGTGTGTTTGTATATTAGTGTGTTTGTACTTTTTATTTCTTAAATAAAAAATAGATGTATTTTTACATGATTTGTATTTGTGAAAACACATGACACGTATACAATAATGACATGGTGTATAATTTATACACTAATCTCATATAAGAATCAAACATAAAATTTAATAGTTATTTCTCATGCCTAAAGGCACGGAGTAATAAAAAAATAGTCAATAATAAACATATTTATATTCACACCCAAAATCAAATCACAAACAAAGAGGAGAAAGAAAGAAATTTAAGCACCGGTGGTAGTGGTGGTGAACGGTGATAGTTGTGGTGGTGAGAAACGATGATGATTGTGATGGGTGACAACAACTATGACGGTGGTGGTAGTTGTGGGTCACAACAGTGATGGTGGTTGTGAATTTTGGGTGATGATGGTGGTTGTGAATTTTGGGTGATGATAGTGGTAGTGACAGCTATGGATAATAGTAGTTATGGTGGTGGGTGACAGTGATGGTAGTTGACAGTGGTGGTAGTAGGGCAACGACAGTGGTGGTGGCTGTGGTGGGCGATGACAAAGGTGATGATGGACAACGACGAGTGTTTTTGGACAACAATGTGATGGATGGTAGTGAATGGCAGTGATGGTGGTGATGGTAGGTGTAGTGGGGGTGGGGGGTGGCGGTAGTGGTAAGCGATGATGGATGGTGGTGGTTGGTTGTGGTAAATGTGGTGGGTGTGGGTGACAGTGGCAGGCGATGATGATGGGGGATGACTTATGATGGTGGGCAACAATGATCATGGTGGGTGCTGATAGTAGGTGACGGTGGAAATGGGATGATGGTGGTAGTGGTAATAAATGTAAGAATGAGATGACGATTTGTGATGGGTGTGGCGGTGGACGACGATTGTAACAATCGGGGGTGAGTGGCAGTGTTAGTGGTAGTGGTGGGAGTGGTGGCAATGGTAAGGATGGTGGCGACGACGATGGTGGTGGTGGTAGGGTGGTGGAGTGGCAATGGTGGTGGTGGTGGTGGTGGTAGTGGTGGTGATGGTTGTGGGGGGGGGTAGTGGGGGGGCGTTGGTAGTGGTGGTGTGTTAGGGATGGTGGTGGTAGGGGTGGTAGTAGGACAGTGGCGGTGGTGGTAGGGGTAATTATGGTGGTGGTGGGGTGGCAGCGGTGGTGGTAGTGATGGTGCGGTGGGCATGCTGGTGGTAGTGATGGTGCTGGGGCAGTTCTAAACACTACTACTTTTTTTTTCATGAAAAGTTATAAGTTCTAGAAGCAATTTTAAAAAGTCACTCTAAACATATCCTTAGAAGTTTAGTTTTTTCTATTAAATTTAGAGTGTTAATATTAGCCGTCATATTAACTTTAAAGTAAAATTTAAAAAAATCTCAACTGCGAAAAATAAAAGTCATTTTGTTTATCTTTTGAGATTTGAATTGTATTGTACTTTATTATATAGACTAATTATTGCATATGCCTGAAGACACAGAATAATAAAAAAAAATGGTCAAGAGTAAATATATTTGTATTCACACCTAGAATCAAACCACAAATATAGATGAGAGAGAAAAGAATTTAAGCACTGATTGTAGTGAGAGTGAGCAATGGTAGTGATGATGGGAGGTAGTGCTGATGGTAGGGGTGGCGGTAAGGGTAGTGGGGGTAGGGTTGATGGTAGGATAGTGGCAATGGTGATAAGGTGATGGTAGAGGTAGTGGGTATGGTGGTGTTGGGGCATTAGGGGGGTGGTGGTGGGATGGTGGTGATGGGGATGGTAAGGGGCAGTGGTGGTGGTTGTTGTTGCAAAGGTAATGGTGGGGGTGGCGGCGGTGGTGATGGTAGTGGTGTGGCAGTGGAGGGGGTGGTGATATGGTTGCAGCAACTGTGATGATGGTGGTGCGGACGGTGGTCGTGGTGATGGTGGTGCGGCGGTGGGTGGGGTGACAACATTGATGGTGATGACAACAATGATAGTTGTTGTGGCAGCGGCGGTGGTGGTGGGGTGGCGACAGTGGTGGTGATAGTGGTAGTGGAGATGGTGGTGGAGGTGGGGTGGGGTGGTTGTAGTGGTGATGACGGTGGGGTGGTGGTAATGGTGATGGTGGTGTAGTGGTAGGGCAGTTCCAAACCTATTTTGTTTTTTAAAGTACTTATGAGAAGTTAAAAATTTTAAAACACTTTCAAAAAGTCACTTCAAACACACCCTTAGGGACTTATTTTTCCTATAAATTTGGGGTGCTAATATTAACCATCAGATTAATTTTAAAGTAAAATTTAAAAAGATCTTAATCGTGAAAAATAAAAGTCATTTTGTTTATCTTTTGTGATTTGAATTGTATTATACATTATTATATAGTCTAGTTATTTCCCATGCCTAAAGACATGAAATAGTAAAAAAAATAGTCAACAATAACATATTTGTATTGACAACCAAAATCAAATCTCAAACATAGAGGAAAAAGAACAAAATTTTAGTACCGGTTGTAGTGGTGGAGGGTGGCAATGGTGATGATGGGAGACGATGATAGTTGTGGTGGTTGGCGATCACCGTGGTGGTGGTGATAGCCGTGGGTGACAATGGTGACGGTGGTGGTGGGTTTTGGATGACAATGGTGATAGTGATAGTGACAGTTATGGGTGACTGCGGTGGTGGTGGTGCTGGGGCGACAATGGTGATAATAGTTAGGAGTGGCAGTGACGGTGGTGGGTTTGTGGTGGTGGGTGGTGAAGATGATGGTAGTGGACGACAATAGCTATTTTCTGGGTCACAGTGTGAAGGGTGTTAACGAATGCGGTAGTTGTGGTGTTAGGTGTGATGAGGGTAGATGACAGTGGCTAGCGGCGATGGTGGGCGATAGGGTGGTGGCGGCTTGTGGTAGTGAATGGTGAGGGATGGTGGTTGGTGCTAAGGGTGGGTGATGGTGGTAGGGGGATGATGATGATAGTAGTAATAAATATAAAAATGAGATAACAGTAGTGGTGGTGGTGGCTGTGGGGTAGTGGGGGTGGTGCGGTGGTAATGATGATAGGGTGGTGGGGCAATAACTTTGAAAGTGAGGGTGGCGGGCGGAGGTGGTCTTGGTGGGGTGGCAGCAACGGTAGTTGTGTTGGTCGTAGGGGTGGGGTGGTAGGGTAACGGTAGCAGTAGCACTGGTGGTGGTAGTTATAGTGGGGTAGCGGTGGAGGTAATGAGGATGGTGGTAGTGAGGCGATGGGGGTGGTGGTGGGTAGTGGTGGTGGGGTGGCGACATTGGTGGTGGCGACAGGGGTGGTGATGATGGTGGGCCGGTGAGGGTGACTTGGCTGCAATGGTGGTGGTGGCGGCGGCAAAAGTACATATGAGAATTTATAAGTCACTCCAACAATATATATTTTTTTAAAGTACTTATGAGAATTTATAAGTTTTAGAAGTAGTTGAAAAAAGTCACTCCAAATACTCTTTTAGAACCCTATTTTCTATATTAAATTTGGGGTATTAATATTAGTCATTGGATTAACTTTAAAGTAAAATTTAAGAAATTTTAATCATAAAAAAAAAAAGTTTTTTTTGTTTATCTTTTGAAATTTGAATTGTATTACACTTTATTATATGGATGTATGTCTATTATTTTCATCTTTCTATTTTTTCATCAATACCAAACATAAAAAAATTAATCATTTACACTTTTCATCCATCCTACTAAATACAAAGAAAAAAAATTATATCATTCTTATTTTTCTCCCCCTCCTACTTTTTATCCTTCTCAACAAACGAAACATAAATTAAGTTAAAAGTACTTTTCCTATAGCCACATGTATTTAAAATTATAAACAGACAATCCACTTATACGTGGGACTACTCTTGAGCGCAACGTATACCCATGTTTTGCTTTGATCTTTATGCAATTGACCGAAGTTGTGTAGGGGCCACACTTGCAGTCGGGGTGTCACTTCATTTGGCAAACTCGAATTCTACTCAATATTCGCAGCATCGCCAAATAGAGATTTTTATTTGGGTAAATTTCATTTCACTGCCGTAGATAGGCATAAAAACAAAAACATTTTTTGTCGCTTCTAAAATTTCACTGACACTTTTTGCCGGTGTTTCACCCTCAGTGACGGAATTGACATGTTTACTTTCATGCTATTACTAAAATTATATATCTATATAATAAAGTACAATATAATTCAAATCTTGAAAGATAAACAAAATGACTTTTGATATTCGCAGTTGAGATCGCTTTAAATTTTACGTTAAAGTTAATCTAACGGCTAATATTAACACCTTAAATTTAATATGAAAAATATGTCTCTAAGGGTGTGTTTAAAGTGATTTTTTAAAAATACTTATAGAAATTATTTCTCATAAGTACTTTTAAAAAAAAATAGTATTTGGAACCGCCCTACTACTATCTCAAACATCACCACCCCCACCACCATCACTATCGCCAGCCGACCATACCTACCCCACCATCGCCACCACCGCCATTGCCACCACCATCACCACTTCCATTGTCCCACCACCATCACCGCCCACTATTACCACCACCACCCCACCATCATCATTACCACTACCATAAACGTCCCACCACCACCATTGTCGCACCCTACCATCATCACCACCACTATCGCACCTGACCATCACCGTTACTATCCCACCATCATCCCTAGCACCCCTCACCACCACCCCCAATGACCATCACAACTACCACCATCACTGCCACCCCCACCATCGCCACTGCCCCATCGGCACCACTACCACCACCATCGCCACCTACTAACGATTGTTACCATCGTCGTTCATGGCCACCACCCACCACCATCATCATCATATTCTTATTTTTATTATTATTACCACCATCATCTCTTTACCACTATTGCCTACTGTCAGCATCTACCACAACCCATCGCCACTAGCCACTGTCACCTACCCCACCACACCTACCACCACCAACCACCACCACTTGTCATTACTCACCACTGCAGCCACCCACTATCACCTACCCCCACCATGCTTGCCACCGCCATCATTTGCCACCACCCAACACATTGTCGCCTAGAAGTACTCATCGTCGCCCACCACCACAACCGTCACCGTCGTCCCACTACCACCACTGTCAATCACAATCACCGTCGTCCACCACCACCACCACCACAACCACCGTTGCCACCCACGGCTGCCACTACCATCATCGTCACTCAAAGACCACCACCGCGGTTGTCGCCTTACCCACAACAACTATCTTCGTCTCCCATCATCACCACAGTTGCCCACCACCACTGTCACCACTCACCCCCACTATAATCGGTACTTTAATTTTTTTTTATCTCTCCTCTATGTTTGTGATTTGATTTTGATGTGAATACAAATATGCTGACAATTTTTTTTAATTACTCCGTACCTTTAGACACGGGGAATAACTAGTTTACCAATATAACATAACATATATTAAATTTAGTTATGGGTTAACTTTACTCACTCCCTCTAGATAGAACTAAATATAAAGATGCTTCTTGCCTTTTTTAAAATTTCACTGACATCTTCTGTCGGTGTTTGTCACTGATGATAGTGGCACTTTTGCTTTCATACCCTTACCAAATTCATATATTTACCAATATAGCATAACATATATCAAATTTAGTTATTTATCCTTGATTAAGTTAAATTTATTTCAGTTTTTTCTTGATCTTAATCAATTGCATTAACAACCCAAATTTACTTTTAAATTCAAGTGAAGTCTAATTTAATATTATAATTTATTACGTATCTAAACAATTGTCATTTTATTTTAATAATTAATATAATTAATTCACCACTATAATTACAACCGAAGTTATCACCATCAAAGTCGTGTCCCTTTCATTTTTCCTCTCTCCCTATCCCTCTCACTTGCAAAAGTCTGTGTACTGGTACCTGAAACTAACAAACAAGGCAAACCAAACAAATTGATGGTCAAAATAGTGATTACCAATTCCCCCTTCCCAAAAAAAAATAAAATAATAAATTATAAACCATTACCACAATTTCAATTTTCAACTCAAAATCGTATCATATACAATCTAGTTCCTAACTGATTTGATGTTGGTGTTAATTTAACATTAAATTGGTAAAATTCAAGGTCAATTTTATGTCAATATGATGAATTGAATTTCAAGTAAATTAAATTAAATGTTAAATTTATTAAATCGATTATCAACTTGGCGTTAATTTCATGAACTAGATTGATGAAATCAAATGTTAAATTGATATTAACTTGATAAAATTAAATATTAATTATGTATTAATTTGATGAAATTTGATGGTGTATTTCAACGTGAAGCCATTTTTGTGATGGCGAGTAAATGAAAGAAACAATATTGAAATTATTGGGATCTGAGCTACTAGACTCGAGGAAATTGTTGGGGAGTTGGAGAAATAACACAGTATAAATATAGTAGTTTACCAGCTCGGGAGCTTGACTAGTTCACTCTGGAATGGAGGTTCTTACTCATTTTCTTTCAATAATCGCCATTACAAGGTTACAGTGGCCCCTTTGCGTTTCTCGGGTTCCTCCTTTGTTAGGAGGTGTTACATTGCATTTATAAGGTCATTCCCTGCTAAGGGGGATCCTGATCAAGATTCTTGTCTTTACTTCGTGGGGTTCTCCTTAATTCTAGGAGAAGATCTTGGTTGGTTGAGATTAAGTGTCTTGATTATAGCTTTCTAACGCTTTAGGAACCTCTCGTGGTTATCCAGTCGTTGCCTTGCCTCAAGAGACATTCAACCCTTGTCTTCTGACTTCAGTTAATATGTCTGACTTCCCAGTCTGAGCCGAACTCCTGAGCTAACACTTGAAATTTATTTTAGGCATCATCAGTTGCCCCCCAACCCTTGGCCCAAGTGAGCTTGGGCATGGGCTGAGCTGCTTTCACCTTGGACTAGACCTGCACCTAGCTGACTTTAGTCTGCATGTGGGATGCACGTGGGAGGGGCTTTTTTACGGTTACAATAATCATGGCTCCCTTGGTTCTCGCGCACGCTTCATCCTATATTTTGAAGCCTTAAATGCTCAAACGGCTATCAAAAACCGTACAGAACCACCGTTCATCTTCTACGCTGTTCACCTTCGTCTCCGGCTCTTTCTCTCTGCGATTTCTGGACTTTTATCCACGCGATTCTCTTATTCTCTGCTCAAAATTGTGCTTTCTAGGTTCGACTCGAAGTCCTGCTTTGCTCTTCTCCTCCAATTTTGTTCTTTGGCTGCTGTTTGTTGCTCTCTTCCCTGTCTAGGTAAGCTTCTTTCTGCCCTTTTCTCTTTCTCTTGCCTTTCCTCACTCTGGATCCCTCGACTTCGAGGTGGCCATTATTTTTCTGAGTTTTTCGATTCTTTTTCTTTTGGAATCACGATCGTTGCCTATCTCCTTTTCCCCGCTTTTTGGATTGAAACTCCACTGTGCGAATTCTTACTATTGGGAGGTACAATGCTGACCCTAGGATTATCAGGGGTGTTTAGTTAGTATTCCTCTTTTTTATAATTCTTTCTCTTTGCCTTTCTCTTTGCCAATCATGTCTGCCTCCTCTAGAGCAATTCCCTCCTCTATTTCCCTCATAGACGACAGGTTTACCGAGAGAGATTCTGATTTAGGGGATGTTGGTGATGAGATTGACAACTTCCCCAGTGTTGAGGCTGTCGATACCGAGATGGACTCCAAGGAACTCCCATCATCTTCCTATCATGTACCTCCTAGTGCTAACAAGGGTAAGGGCAAGGTGAGTGAGGTTGGAATTCCTGATAGTGCAGCGGGTATGGGGGCTGCCTTCAGGCATGCTAAGCTCGTAGGTCCCAATAGGGTGGATCCTAGTCTCATGGAAGCTCTTAGTGCTCGTTTTGGCTTTTTCCCTGGTGTTCGGCCCTGTTGTCCGGATAAACTCACCACATACGTTGCCAAAGTGCACAAAAGAGTTTGTTTATTTGTGGCCACTTTCGAGAATGACTTTCATTTTCTTATGTACCCCTTCATCAAAAATGTTCTGCAGCACCTCAATGTCTGTCTTACCAGCTTTCTCCCAACTTCTGGGGTATTTTAGTGGGTCTTTTAGTTTTCTTTAAGAAGCATGGGCTTGGGACTCCCACCATTTCTCTGCTTATGGACCTCTTCAATGTCAAGCTTACCTCAATTGAGGGCTTTCTATATATTTCTAGGCAGACCTCGTCTAGGCAAATCATCACACACCTCCCAAGTTCTCATAAAGGCTAAAAAAAGAATTTCTTTTTTGTTGGGGGTGTCAACTAAGAATATAACCCTGCAGATAAAACAGACACTCTTGGGATTCCTAAAGCCTGGACAGCCCCAGATAACTTAGGTAAGTTCTTGCTTGATTGAACTGCAGTATGAAGATTTATGAGTTACTTTCCTGACCTCTATATCTTTGGTGTTGCCTCTTTTTTTTTTCAAGGCATTCGACCTGAACTCAGCGCCGAGGACGAGTGGGTGAAGCTGAAGTTGGCTAAGTGTAATCTAGAGAGGCACTCTAAGCTCATTAAGCCCTAGGAATTAGAAAGGCAGAGATTCAGTCCTCCTCCAACCCCACTTTCCTTTATCCGACCTGAGGACATAGAAGGTAATGCTCTTTCCCTTATTTGGTTTTATTGTTTTCCTTCCTTTCTTTTTCCTTTTGACTAACTAGCTCAAGTCAAATCTCACAGGGTCTTCTACAATGAAGCCTACCCCTGAGATGCTCCAAGCTAAGGTAGAGCTATTGAAGAAGAAAAATAAGGGTGGTACCAAGCACAAGGCTGAGGGTAGTTATGGTGGGAGCCTAGTTACTCGAGCTAAAGTTCAGAAAATGAGTACTTCCTCTGCCTCTGCCTCTATCCAGAAGGCCCCGCCATCCCCACTACATGCCTCACTGACCTTAGGACTTCCTTTCCCACAAGGGACCCGACCTACCACTGAAGATGCTCATGGGCGAGACCAGACCTCCCTTTCTGCATCTGAAGTTGAGAGGGTCTTGGATACTGCTCGCACTTTTCCTGGTCGTTTTGCTTTTGCATCAACCAAGGAGACCTCCCAACCTCTCATGACAGGCAAAGGGGTCTTCTCGAAGTCTAAGAATTCTCTTATTACAGATGTGAAGCATGCTGCAGAGGCCATTGCCTCCATTATCCCAGAGTCTGACATTGATGGGGCTACTTTTGTACCCCTGGGAACTTGTATTTCCATTGTGCTATATGGTTGTACTTCGGTGAGATTCTAATTTGTCAAATTCTCCTTCTTCTTTTTTTTTTGGATGTCCTACGCTCTTCCCTTTGCACTAATCTTTCATGCTTGTCTTTAGAATGTCATTTAAATAAGCAGCTTGTTAAAGCGAATTCAAGCCCTGGAGGGGTCGCCCAATGCTTCCAAAGCTTTTGAGCTAAAGTGTGCCAATCTGGCTTTCGAGAATAATGACCTTAAGGTCCAAGTAAAAGAATTGCAAGAACAAGTGAAGCAGTAGTCTTCCCTTTCCAAATTTAGACAAGAAGAGCTCAGCAAGACTAAGGAAGACTTCCAGTCAAAAAGCGATGACTGGATCAAGGAGAGTCAAAAGTCCCTTGATGCTCCGGCTTCCTTCATGAACGTGAATAGGGAGTACGAGGTGCTAACAAAGGCCAATGATGCTGTCAGGGGGGAGTTAGATGCTGTCAGGGAGGAGTTAGAGGCTGTCAAGGAGGCGCTGGAGGTGCGAGATACTACCATCTGGAAAAAGGATGAGCTGATTGCCCAGCTAGAGGATGACATTCTCACCAAGTGGGCAAAAGGGTGGATTGCTTTCCAGGGTATAGCTGAAAGGACTTACCCTGAACTGAACTTTGACTTTTCAATTTCCCCTGAGGAAGAGGCTAAGGGGTCTGATGAAGAAGAGGATGATGTTCCTGCTCCTTCTATTTCTGAAGATGTGCCCAAAGACTCTAAAGGGCTCATCCCTATAGTTGGGAGTTCAGCTCAAGATGCTTCTGCCTCCTTAGACACCTCTACTCCCATGGTTACCAAGCTTTCTACAGCTTCTTCCATCCTTGTTGAGCTGGTCGTTGGAGCTTCATCTGAAGCTGAGGCCCCTGTCTCCTTGTCTGCTCTTGGCCTTCTTGAGACTTCAACTGCTTCGTTGCCAGTAAGGTCGCCTACTGAGCTAGGGAGCCCTTCTTCAGTTCCTTCTGCTACTGCACTGCTAGGCCCTTCGCCTACTCTTCCTTCAGAAACTTAAGATGTTGGGATGTAGAGAAATCTTTGTTTGTAGCTTTAGGCTAATTATCTTAGAATTGTAACATTTTGAAACAGAATTTGAAACGAAAATGTCAAAATTGTAACATTTTCTGTTTAATTTACAGCTTATAGCTCTCCTTTCCATTTGTTTTCCAATTTGTTGCTTTATTCTATTCTACCACCTATCAAATATGATATTCTTATATTCTTCCCCCCTTGCTTCAGGGGGTCATTCAAATCTCCTTGAAGTAGAAAGGTTAGGAATACCTGTTGATGCGCCTAGCTGAGCTTGCAGCTTCTCAACCTACTTTTGCCCGAACTCAAGCAACTGACCTCCAGAGCTCTGGCCCTACTTCATCCTCAAAGTTAGGATATGAAGCAATTTTTTTTTAACTTATCAACTCATGGTTGTAACAATTTTAGATTAGAATGCAACTATGTAACTTTGACTACGTAATTCCTCTTAGATTAGAATGCAATATTCTCAACTCTTATCAAGTGTACCTATAGGATTTATTATGTTGGATAGAAGTAGACCTTCCCTCTTGTCTCAGGGTGAAGGTTCATCCTTTCCATGAGCAATAAACTGGTTTGGTGCTGACTTATTTCCAGGGCTAAATAACCACTGAGCTCTACGCAGCTCAGGGTGAGGGTTCATCCTTTTGGCAAGCCTTAGGGGACATGTGCACGTGTAGCCATTAGTCAGGTTCTCTTTCCTATTTGCGAGTTTAGCCGTTCTGATTAAGCGAGGTGGAGAGCATGCTACCATGTTCTGTCCTTTAGTGCCGACATTCTGAGCTTTGCGTTGGTCATGGCCCCTTAGCAAGGCGACAACTTGGAAGAGCATGCTAGATGCAGCTGCTTGGGTGCATTGATTTCCTTATTTTCGACTTGCTGACCTTTCTGACGTGCAAGGGTTTGTTTGACCCTTTTTTTTGTATGTTCAGGACTCCTCTTTGGAGGCCTGCTTATTTTATCCCGGGGTGTCATTGATGTCTGCTTTCAATGTATAGCCTTCCTACCAAAAAGGTTCCTACTTCCTTAATTTGGAAACCTAGAGACCCACCGACTTAAGGTTTTGTGTAATTAACAACTTCCTAAAAATCTAGGGTCTTCAAAAGATTTCTATAAGTACTAGCTATCACTTTCCTCCGGGTATCCCTTTATTATTCTTGAGGCCTTCTATTTCCTTCTCTTCTCTTTTTCGCTTGAATTCACTATGTCTGTCCCCTTTTCTGCTCTGTTTCAAGAGTGAACCTCCTTTGGGGTTGAGTGGATGTGGCATACTTGCTACTTTGTTCTATCAGTGGTGACGTCCTCCGATTTAGAGAGGATAAAGAAGAAATTTTTTCTTGATTTGGAGTTACCTCTACGTTCTCCAAGCTCCGATGAACCCTATAATTACCTTCCTCCTAGGGAGACGTGCTTCTTTGAAGCAGCTTTGGAGTTAGGTCTACGCCTTCCCATTCACCCTTTTATTGGATTTATTTTGGCATATATTGGCTTGTGTCCCTCTCGTCTTTCACCCATGGGATGGGCTGTCATGACCAATTTTTTCCTCTTCTGGCATCTGCGAGGTAATGGCGAATTTTCTACGGTTGCAGAATTTCTTTACTATTTTGACCTTGAGGAGGATGAAGTTTCTTGTTTCATCTACTTTCGGTGGAGAGACTTCAGGCTACGTCTCTAGTGTTTGATCTCCCCTCTCCTCCTTCGGGATGGGCCCAACGCTTCTTCTTTACTTTCAGTGACTCGTGGAGGTCTTTTGAGGTGGGCACTAGGGAGTGTAGAGTCCCTCAGTCCTAGAAGAGCTATTCTTACCCAGGTGAGAGTGACGAGGTCTCTCTCTTGGGATCAAATTTTTATGACGCTATTTGCTTATTTTGTTTTTTGGTGTGCAGGTGTTCCTGACCTGAATTTACTTGAATTGATGATGATAGAACTAATGACCCAAGCTAAGCCCATGTCCTTTTCTGAGCTCATGACATTAGGCAATCTGCTCTTGTTTAGTGCTGTCGCGGCTAAACGAGACTTTCCTTTTTTCCCTGAACCCGACTCTTTTTCTTTAGAGTCTGATAAAAGCGAAGACACTAGAGCTCATTCGAAGAGGCATAAGAGGGATGGTTCTTCCTCCCATACCTACAAATCTGGCCTGGGGGAAGTTCTGTTTGCTTTGATTGTACCCTTGTAACTGCTGATGTTCTAGAAACCTCAATTTTCCCATATTTGTTGCACATTATGAACGATTTGTGATTTGAAGAAGTCTTTTGTTTTGTAATCTCTGATGTTTCTAAGCTCCATGACTCTTTTGATGAATTCATCGCGAACCCTATGGTTCTTACCATAGATCAATGAGTTCATTGTTCTTATTATGTATTAGTAAGTTCATCCCGAGCTCTTGAGCTCTTCTTATGAACAGGTGAGTTCTCCATGAACTCCAGGGCTCTTTTTATGAACTAATGAGTTCATCGTGAGCTTTAAAGTCCTTTTTATGAACTGATGAGTTCATCGCGAGCTCTAAGGCTCTTTTTGTAAACTAATGAGTTCATCGTGAGCTCTAAGGTTATTTTTATGAACTAATGAGTTCATCATGAGCTCTGAGACTCTTTTTTTTGAACTAATGAGTTCATTGTGAGCTCTAAGGCTCTTTTTATGAACTAATGAGTTCATTGTGAGCTCTAAGGCTCTTTTTATGAACTGATGAGTTCGTCATGAGCTCTAAGGCTCTTTTTATGAACTGATGAGTTCGTCGTGAGCTCTAAGGCTCTTTTTATAAACTGATGAGTTTATCGTGAGCTCTAAAGCTCTTTTTACGAACTGATGAGTTCGTCGTGAGCTCTAAGGCTCTTTTTTTTTTACGTGCTCATAAGGATAGATGAATCACAGACTTGCTACTTTTTTAACAATGGTTCATAATACAAGATAAACTTACTTAAAACATTTCCTAAGATATTCTGCATTCCATGAATGGGGTAGGACTTTCCCTTCTTCCGTTTGTAACTCATAATTTCCTGGTCTAATTACTCGAGAGACTATGTATGGACCTTCCCAGTTAGGCCCCAGTTTCCCATGAGTGGGATCCTTTCTTGCCTGCAGAAGCTTCCTCAGTACCAGATCTCCGACCTTGAAACTCCTATACTTGACATTCCTGTCGTAGTACCTAGCTGTTTTCTTTTGGTAGTTCTTTATGTTGTTCAGTGCTGCCTCCCTATTTTCTTCCAACAGATCCAAACTTAGCAAAAGAGAATTATCATTGTTTTCTCGTTTGCTAATTCTGTTCTAAGTGAAGGGAGCCCAACTTCGATAGGCACCGCTGTCTCAGAACCGAGAGCCAAAGCAAATAGAGTCTCTTGTGTTGCCGACCTAGTGGTTGTCCTATAAGCCCATAGTACTTCTAGGAGGTGTTCTACCCATTTGCCCTTCAAATTTTTTAACTTGGTCTTCAGGGCGGACTTTATAGTCCTGATTGTGACTTTTGCTTGTCCATTAGACTGAGGATGAGCTGGGGCAGAAAAGTAATTCCTTATTTCGAGCTCGGCATAGAAGTTTTTGAACTTTGGGTTATCGAACTGCTTGCCATTATCTAACACAATTGCTCTAGGGATCCCAAATTGGCAAATTATGGATTTCCAAGTAAAATTCTGAACTTTTTGTTTTGTAATGGTTGTCAAAGGTTCTACCTCTGCCTACTTGGTAAAGTAATCCACCCTTATAATGGCGAACTTGCATTGTCCTACACCAGTGGGAAGAGGTCCTACTATATCTAGACCCCATTATTATAATGGCCAGGGGCTTACTGCGGAGTTTAGGAATTCTGGTGGGCCGTGCGAGATGTTAGCGTATATTTGACAAGCCTTGCATCTCCTGACCAGGTCTGTTGCGTCCTTGAGCAACGTGAGCCAATAATAACCTTGCCTTAATGTCTTTCCCGCCAAAGCCTGAGCTCCGATGTGATTACCACAAACTCCTTCGTGAATTTCCCTGAATATATAATCAGCGTCCTCGTTCCCCATGCATTTGAGGAGTGGCGCTAAAAAACCTCACTTGTACAAGTTTCCCTGTAAAATGAAAAATCTAGCTGCCCTGGTTTTCAGTTTTGTTGCTTCATTGGGGTCCTCTGGTAAGGTCCCATTTTGGAGATACTCCATGATGGGGTCCATCCAACTTGCTGGACTCTGCAAAGGAAAAATTTCTCCATTCTCAATACACACAGATGGTTCAACCAGATGCTCTACGGGGATCAAACTGTCCAGATTTTCTCGTGAAGCTGTTGCCAACCTTACCAAAATGTCTGCTCTTGAATGTTTAGTTCTAGGGACATGTCTGATCTTTACTTGCACAAATTTCTTGATCAATTCTTGCACCTTTCTAAGATAAAGGGCCATTCTTTCACCCTTAGCCTCGTAAGCACCCTCTATCTGTCTCACCACGAGTTGTGAGTCACTGTAGATCTCCAGTTGCTCGACTTCCATTGAATGAGCTAAGTTGAGCCCTGCTATGACTGCCTTATATTCGGCTTCGTTGTTTGAAGCTTTGAATCCAAATCTCAGTGCGTATTCAATATCTATCTCATTGGGGGAAGTTAAAATCAAACCAGCTCTACTGCCCTGAGCATTGGTAGCTCCATCTATTGAAAGTTTTCACGTGGGGAGGTCAGGTACTAACTGCACTATCTCTGCAGGTATCCTAGTTGTGAATTCTCCAATGAAATCTGTCAATTTCTGTCCCTAATGGCTGTTATTGGCTTGTATCTGATGTCAAACTCGCTAAGTTCAATGACCCATTTAACAGTCTCCTCGAAGATTCTGGCTTGTTAACACATGCTTCATAGGTTAATCTGTTGGGTCTTCGATAGTTTGAGCTTGAAAGTAGGGTCTTAATCTCCTGGCAGTTGTCACTAAGGCTAAAATGATTTTTTCCATTTTAGGATACCTTTCTTCTGCCCCCTTAGAGCTCGGCTGCAGTAGTAAACTGGTTTGCTGAGCTCTGTCCTTCTCCCTTACTAGCACTGAGCTAGTTGAGAACTCTGAGATAGCCAGGTAAAAGGGTAAGTACTTCTCCTTCTAACGGACTTACAAGACAGGTGGGGAGCTCAAGCATTCTTTCAATACTTTGAAGGCTTCTTCACACCGAGCATCCCATTAAAAGACTTTCTTTTAGACTTGGAAGAAGGGCTGACACTTGTCGCTTAATCTAGAAATGAGCTACTCAGGGCAGCTATTCTCCTGGTTAAATGTTGTATTTCCCCGTGTTGGAGGGAGTTGCATATCCAACACTTGCTTTTAACCTTTTCTGGGTTAGCCTCTATCCTTCTGCATATAACTATGAAGCCCAGAAATTTTCCTGCCTACAC
>CAUOFW020005339.1:0-27554 GCA_963454935.2 Ilex paraguariensis
CTAAAAAATAATCCACAATTGTGCAGATAACTACTACAGATATCAAACACACAAGACAAAGAATTTATGTAGCAAGATATTTGGTGGCAGAACATTTAAGCGGTGTTCGATATTTTTTTTGTTGTAGGAG
Source organism: Ilex paraguariensis (assembly GCA_963454935.2). Taxonomy (NCBI): domain Eukaryota; kingdom Viridiplantae; phylum Streptophyta; class Magnoliopsida; order Aquifoliales; family Aquifoliaceae; genus Ilex; species Ilex paraguariensis. Next base: position 131 of record CAUOFW020005339.1, read on the forward strand.
TGTCACTTAACAGTAATACATCTATGAGTATGTGTATAGGAATCCATTTTAAATTGGTTGGTAGAACCCATACACAACTTCCATTCCATACTGGTTATCTATATTTGTGCATCCTAGCCTTCCCTTCGAAAGAGAAAAGGCTTGTCATTTGGTTTGGGCACTGAGAAGTCTGAATTGTCTCTAAATTTGATGCCAACAGAGCAATCTACAGACAGAAGAAAGATAGTGCATATGAAAGGCACAACTGCACAACATAGTTTGAGAACTCATGTTTATTGTCCTCTAAGTTCTATGATTTTTATTAGAGTTTGTGTGTGTTGGGCTGGGGGATCCGGGGGTGGTGGACTAGTTCGGGAACTTTTAGGTATGCTTGACGAAGATCTTCCCATGCTGCCCTTCAAACTCTCGTAACATATTTTTCTAAATTAATTAAATATTGCTGATAATTCATTATTCATTTCAGCATATGTATGAAAAGCCTAACACATCCATTTGACTAAACTTCTAAAAATATTAAAAAACTGTTTCACTGTGATCCTGCCTTATCCTGAAAAGAATCATGATGCTTCATGGATTACAATATGAAGAATGTACATACACTTACCAACTTTTTTTTTGGGTCAGCACTTACCACGCCCAGTAAGATGAAAACACCAAGCATGTGCATGTTTACATTTTACGAATTCTAAGAATAATATTTCAAGAAACCGTAATGTGCAAATTACATGGAGCTTTTAAGCAAATAAAAGAGATAGTCACAAATAGTCAGATAGCTGTTATGTGCACACAAGTAGACGCACCATTTGTACCATTGCCTCCAAGAATTGGGCTGATAAGCGATGAAATTGAATCAACAATAAGTAGCCGCACCTGCGAACCTTTCTGCATTCAAAAAGGCTCTCCAATTTCTAGTAGAATGTAACCAAGAAATCTAACAACACAAAAAATAAAGAATAAAAGGATGACGGAAAGGTCAATGTTCATTCACCTGAGATCTCAAATTAAACTCTAGACGATGGAGCACATTCAACAACGTATAGATGTCAAACACAGCGTGATACACTATACTGTTCATTACTCGCTGAATAACTTTGTTCACCTACAAGAAAGATGACAGAGGAGAACATTAGAGAAGAACGAGAGGCTTTAATAAAGGAAGCGGACAGACATGCACTAGAAATCTCAAGGCCTCACGGTATAAGGCAATCTCACACACCAGTAACAAGAAAAGTTGCATTTACAAGCCTAAATTTCCGCACATTCCCACACAAATAAGCCTATTTTTCATTCTAGGAGGTGCATATATCAAGTTCACAGGCAAGTCAAGAAAGAGTGATTGCTATAGCAGCTATACATGAAGTTACGACACTTGTCCAGACCCAACTGCATGCAACTGGCCCAATAGTTGGATTAAAAATTGTAAAGTGGAAGGCATACACAAGCCCCCCCCCCACACAGGAAGTCTACTCTATGCTTCTGGAATATATTTTTCTGGATTGGGTTGTGGATGAACTAAAAAAGAAACAAATAACAGTCTAGCACGTTGATGCTTACTTCTTTATTGTCAGAATCTGAAATCTGGCCGACAATCTGTGCAATACGTTTAGGCGAAAAGGAGTTGCATGTGTCTAAGAACAGCACACTATCCAGATAATTCTTCGCAACGCTGGAGGCAGCTCGTAGGCAAACCTGAGTCATACAAGTATTTTGTATAAAAAACACAATAGTGGCAATCAAAAGTAAGGTGAAGATTACTGTAATAATTTTATGCCCCAAAGATCACATGAATTCTTATAGAAGCATCTGGAACCTTGGTTTATTAGCACAAAATTATCATCTGGAGTAAAATCTTACTTGTGTTTTACCAGAGGATGATGGTCCAACTAATTCTGTAAGATGTCCTTCATGGAGTCCACCTTGAAGAAACATATCGATCCTACTTAACAAAAAATGCAATCAGCAATCTAGGTATTTTCATAGACTTATCATAGCCAAAGCAAATTGTGTATATTCAGGCTCAAGCAACCTTTCACACCCCATCGATAGTATACGTTTATTCCATTGAGCATCTTCCAGCAACTCCATACCATCTAGCCATGGTTGATGCAGGCCATCTATGATAGACAGGACCTGGGTAATTCCCTACTTGCCCACAAAAGAGAGAGACATATAGAGTACTCTCATATTTTGAAAATTCATGCTGTACTATAATACTAGGAAAATTTACATAGGTGTGTAGATTTTCCCAAACACCTAACCTGCTTCAATCTCTCTGAGGTAGAGTTTTGTTCTGCCAAAGCCACTAGCATATAAAGGTCATGAATGAGGAAATCCTCCACTGCAGAAGAATGAGACCAGATTAATTAAAAGGACAAAACTTGTCAGGTGAGCAAGTTTGTTTAAATACTGAAAAAACAATGCCTATCAGTCTTCAATGAAGTTGAAACTAACATAATACAAGGGCAATGATCGTAAATCTAAGCCCTGCAAGTAGAAAACTAACCAAATGCATGCACCACATGGACATTTATTTCATTAATGTACACCACAATTTGTTGCAATAGGATCTTAGGAAAAATAAGGCTGGAGTGTCCCATGGAAGTCACAAATCATGACTTCTGCATACATCTTTTCTATCATACAAAACTTGGTACGTGTGGCAACTAAGTGCACATTTCTCACAACTCATGCAAAAACTAAATAAACAATTTAACATTCTGCGGTAATTTCACAATTATACTTAACCCAAACTTTGATTAAAAAAAAACTCAATCAGTTATAACCTTTTGATAGATTTAAATGCCAGAACTTGTACCCTTTGTTTACTACCTCCAACTAGAATCAGATGTATTTTAAGAACTGCAGTAGAAGACAATTTGTATTTCAAATGCACTTACAAAACATTCACATATATCAGACCCAATGTTGGTAAGAATCCCACCCCTATCAAAATTCAACTTAAAACCTGCAATTTGAAAGTAAGGAATTATCAAGAGACAGCCGTTCTGAGCTCAGCCAGACTTGATCTCTCCAATTGATCATATTAGCACATTGGAAGTAGCACATTAACAACACAATTATTGAGTCATTCCACAGGGAGACACCAGTTAACTTACATGGTACAAGATTCACCAGCAGCATTCTAATTAATATTGTTCTAATAAAATTCCTGTTTTGTTGGTTTCTGTTAAACAATCTTCTCCTCCAAAAGCTTAAATTGTTAAAAATAGTATAACATAAGGATTTATACTTCAACATGCCCGTTAACTGCAGACTAAATTTTAGGCCTCGCATATGGAAATCTTTGAATAATTTAAGTGACAGCGAGATTCGAAGCTCTGATACCAACCATGTTAGCTAAGCTAGGCCAAGTAGTGCATTTTCTGAGTGAAAAAGTCTTTAGTTTTCGTCGGTCACAATAAATTGAAAACCTAAAAGGTTACCTGTTTTATTCATGTCTTTTCCATCTGCAATCAAACGGAGAACTAATGGAAAATTTCAATTACTTCAAAAACGGAGAACGCAGAAGTTTTTCTAAGCTGAAAAATACGCCTACTGAATGAAGAAGATTAAATACCAGAACTAACTGCTGTGAATGAGATTATCGAAGTAGGGGCACAGACAAAAATTCATGCAGAATTGAATAGAGTGATTTTTTCTCGAGAAAATGAGGAAGGAAAGGAAATGGGTGGGAAAGTAAAGACCTGATATAATCCCATGAGAGGCACAGAACTGCTGGAAATCGGAGTCGATTATTGGACACTCCCGCTCCAGAGATTTCAGTGGTGCCATCTCTCTCTCTCTCTCCCTCCCACCCTCTCCCCTGTGGTTACCTATTAAAAAGAAGGAAAAAAAAAACCCAATTTAGATGGTCGTCACGTGACAGCCTGTTAAACAAAAATTAGGATTAATATTTCTCGAGTTCTTTTAAGAGTCGATCCCTCCCATTTTTGATATATTTTTAAATTAATTTGAACTACGATAACTCATTTCGAAGTTAACTGATTTCAAAGTTGATAACTTGAGAAAATAGTCGGAACAAATGTTGACATCCTATAAGATTATTCCAAAAGATCAATGTTATTGTTACATAATTTATTGACATAATTTGTTGACCTAATTCACTATGACTTTTAGATTGACTGTGAGTTTTATTAAATATTAGAATTTAGTGTTGATCCAATAATTTTATTGAACCCACATCATTATACCAACAAATTATATCAAATTTTAAAATCCAAATAGAATTACTCAAAAAAAAAAAAACACTCGGATCACCCTCCCATTGATGCAAAGTTCCAACCTAATCTAATTAGTATTTTCACACGAAAAAGAGAATGAATTATATTTTTTACCCTCAAAATTTTGATAATATTATTTTGACCCAAATCATATGGCAGCTTCACAACCAACTAATAAGACGACCTAAGAACATGTAATTGGAGCGTGAGGGTACAATATCATTGAAGGGGTTGGCTCTCATTATTACACGTGTTGTGACATTTAATGAGCCCACATGAGGTTGATAAGACAAGGCACGTGACGAAGACATTAACCACTCAGTCAAATGGGTCTAGCCGAACTAACCAATGTGTTCGACAAAATAACTAAAAAGCTCGACTCTCATTATGACCAAACTGTTTGAAACAGAGGATAAAAAGATAAGAGATAAGCCTTTAACTTTGGGTATTTTGTATGAATGAATCAACGAAATTGCAGATGTTAGAAGGAATTGTTGAAAAAATATCAGCAACTTCTCAAACTGAATCGCTGAATTAAAGGAAGGTGTGTCACCTTAAATCAGAAATCACGAAAATCCTAAGGGGATGACTATCTATAAAAAACAGAGGAAACTAAGGTGAAAGGGACACTGAACTCTCCTTGTGTTTCAACAATTGTTTCTATTCCATTACTGACTTAAGCATCAGAGTGTCTTCGATCGAAGCACTTCGATCTTGGGCAGTTTATTCGTTTTGCAGAACAAGAAGATTGGGAGATCAAGTTCAGAAAGATCATTTATCAGAAATATCAAATTCAATCTTTAGTGGAAGGTATTATCAATTTTTATCTCTTACATTTTTGGAGCCATCTGTGGGAAAATTTTCATCATTTGCAACGAAAGGCTACGATGTCAAAACTGAGAAGTACAATTGGATCTCCTGGAGGTAGTTTTGCCTTAGAAAATTTTGATCCAGTATCACTCTCATCTGGCAGCAACGCTAGCTTACATGTCACTAGAAGCCCATCTAGACCTCACGAAGACGATGAGATATCTTCAACTAATTTCAAACCATCCAGAGATCAAAATCAGCAGAATGTAGGTCGTGGGGAATACCTCCGTGCCGAGAGGGAGAACCACTCTTTGGCAAAGCTGGTCCAATCCCTGCAAGACAGGCTGGATGCACACGACAAATTATTTAAGAAATCTTACGCAAGGGAAAGGGACCTGATAAAGGAGAATGAAGAGTTGAAAGCCAGGTTGAAGGACTTGACCAGAAAAGAAAAGCGTGAGAGGAACAACCGACGAGAAAGTCCTGAGAAAAACATGACAGAACCAAGGATGATAGGGATGATAAGTACCAACAGAAAAGACCTCGGGTTTCAGAGAAAGACTCATGGAAGCAATATATTACCGAGGAACTCAACAACCACCTGAAAAAGTCAAAACAGAGGTCGACTAGGGACCTAGCCAGGAGAGCGACAAGGGGAATTCGGGAACGGCATAAAGTCATCACCCTTTACTTCATGGCTTGAAAGGGGGCAAATCCCGAGCAAGTTTACCGTCCCGAATTTCAGAATTTACGACGAAAAAACCAATCCAGCCTCGCACATCAGACATTACAGACAGTTGATGACAATTCACCGAAGGAATGAGCTACTACTTTGCACCATCTTCCCTAACAGTCTTGGGGAGTCGGCCATGAAATAGTTTGACAGTTTGTCGAAGGGGTCGATAGATGGATGGTCGCAACTAGCCGAGCAGTTCATGGCTCGGTTCATTACGAGTAGTAAGTAGCCAAAGGATGTTGGGGCTCTACTGACGTTGAAGAAGAATAATAATGAAATCTTCTTAGAGTACGCTTATCGCTATTGGGAAACGATGAATGAGGTGGAAGGATGTAATCCTGAAATTACAGTGGCGTCCTTCAAAATCGGATTGCCAAAGAAGAACCCTCTATACCAATCACTCACCAGAAGACCAGCCACCGACCTGGAAGAATGGATGGCAATGATTGAAAAGTATGTCAAAGTTGATGACGAATTATCCAGAGATGTAGTTAAAGAAAATCATGGCAAAAGACAGTTCGGTCGAGACAAGTAGAACGAGCCAAGCTGCGAGGGCGGAAGGAAGAATGAGAAAGAGGGCTATCTCCAGAAGTCCCCTTTTTTTGGGGTAAATACATTTTTCAAGGAACCGATATACAAGATTCTGAACCAAATCAAGGCGCAGTCGTTGTTCAAGTGGCCTAACAAGCTAACTAGAGATCCTTCAAAGAGAAACCTAAACTTCAAATGTTCATATCATCGGGATATAGGTCACATGATGGAGAACTGCCGATCTTTAAAGCAGCATTTAGAAGAGCAAGTCCAAGCAGGACATGTCACAGAGTACATCGAAGGTGGAGTAAGAATCAACGATGGCAGGACCGACCCCAAAGGAGATCACAACACACCAGCTGGGGTGATTGATGTGATCCACACTACAACAAATTCGCAGATGTCTACAAACAACTCTACTGTGGCGTATATTCAAAAAGCTGCCAAGGAGAGAGAGGTCTATAAGTTACGATTGACCCTAGAGGTTATGAACAAAGGAATTATGGTGGAGATAGCCGAGGCCATCTGTTTCACCAAGCAGGATTTGGTCAGAGTTCATCAACCACACAACGACGCTCTAGTCATTACGCTTTAAATTGCTAATTACAATGTGAGAAGAGTTTTAATTGATCTAGAGAGTTCCTCTGAGATCATGTATATGGATCTCTTCGAGAAACTCGGTCTTAAGAAGGAAGATCTTAAGCCCTCAAATACTCCACTTATAGGCTTTAGTGGTAAAACAGTTATTCCTAGAGGGAAGATCACGCTGCCTATAAAGATTGGACCAATTTGTATCATGACCGAGTTCTTAATAGTGGATACGGTCTCGGCTTACAATGTCATAATGGGGCGGTCTTGGCTACACGAGATGAAGGTGGTACCATCAACATGCCACCAAATGTTGAGGTTCCCTTCATCTGAAGGGATAGTGAACATCTAAGGAGACCAGGTCAATTCCAAAACTTGTTTAATGGCCTTGGTCAAAGCCAAGGACGGAGCAGAGGTTCGAGAAAGGGATTCACTAGCCGAGGAAATGAAATAGCAATCAACACATGACTGCTCAGTCATTTCTACCAACCAAGCTATCACAAAAAGCCCTAAAGTACCTTTAGGCACAGAGAAAGAAGTTATTGATCGAATAGTCGAAGACTTGGCTAAAGTACCTTTAGCCAAGGATGAAGACCAGGGGAAGTACTTTTTGTTAGGAACAGATCTTAGCCCCAAGCAGAAAAAAAAAAGCTTGTCACCTTATTGAGAGACTATGTCGATGTTTTTGAGTGGAGCACGAGTGACATGCCCAACGTACTATCCGAAGTGGCATGCCACCACTTAAACGTTGACCCTAGCTTCAAGCCAGTTAAGAAAAAGCTTAGGAAGTCGGCCCCTCAGCATCAGGATGCAGTAAGAAAGGAAGTGCCAGGATTACTTGAATCTCAAACAATTAGGGAGGTACAATATCTGACTTGGCTGTCAAACACTGTAGTGGTAAAACAGAAGAACGGGAAGTAAAGAGTCTATGTTGACTTCACCGACCTCAATACGGCCTATCCTAAAAACAGCTTCCCCCTACCTAAGATAGATCTATAGTTTGCTCTATGTACTGGTGCAGTTTACTGAGTAGCTAAACTGGACTGGGTTGGTTTGCTGGGATTGACTTGGTAGGTTGTTACCCAGCAGTTTCAGGAATGCTGCATTTGTACAAAAAAACCTATTTTGTTTTGTGTTTCTGTTTTCTATTATAAAATAGAAATTATGTTTGTAACAGTTTTCTGTTTTTTTTTGGTTTTCTGTTAAAACAGATTTTGTTTTTTCAGTTAAACAGTTTCTGTTTTTTAATTCTTGTAGTTTTGAGATTTATGCAATAAAATTTGAGATTTTAAAAAAAGATCCCTTGATCCCACTCTCAATCGTTACTGCACCAGTCGGTCTCAAGCTCTTGATCGCTACTCTTGATTGCAAACCTAATCCCACTCTTGATTGCTACTTGATCCTAATCGCTACTCTTGATCGCAAACCTCACTTGATCCCATCGCTACTTGATCCCACTTGATCGGATCCCACTTGATCACTACTCTTGATCACAAACCTGCACTTGATCTGATCGCTACTTGATCCCAATCTTGATCGCTACCCAGATCTTGATCGGTTGCAATTAGATCGCTATTTTTGATTGCTAAATGCTCTTGATCAGTCCAAAAAATTGTAATATTAACCAAAAAATGATAATTTTAACCAAAAAAGTAGTACTTACCTCAAAAATGTAATCTTAACAAAAAAAAGTGGTAATGTTAATTAAATGTTTGATAATGTTAACCAAAAAAATAGTACTATTAACCAAAAAAGTGTAATCTTAACCAAAAAAGTGTAATCTTAACCAAAAAAGTGGTCTTAACCAAAAGAGTGGTAATGTTAAACTAATAAATAGTAATGTCAACCAAAAAACTGATTAGATTACTAAAACATTTGTACTATTAACCAACAAAATGGTACTCTAACCTCAACAGTGGTAATCTTAACAAAAAAAAATGGTAATCTTAATCAAAAAAATTGTAATGTTAACCAAAAAAGTGGTACTTTTAATCAAAAAAGTATAATCTTAACCAAAAGTAATATTAACCTAATCAATTGCGATGTTAACCACAAAAGTTGTACTCTTAACCAATAAAATGGTACTCTTACCTCAACATGTAATTTTAACCAAAAGAATGGTACTCTTAACCAAAACAATAGTAATCTTAACCAAAAAAGTGGTAATATTATCAAAAATAGTGGTACTCTTAGCCACAACAATGGTAATGTCATCCAAAATATTGGTAATATTAACCAAAAGAGTGGTACTCTTAATCAAAATAGTGATAATCTTAACCAAAAAAGTAATAATATTATCCAAAACAGTGATACTTTTAACCAAAACAGTGGTAATCTTACCTCAAATAATGGGTAATTTTACCAAAAAAATGGTATTGTTACAAAATAAAAGTGATAATATTACACGAAAAAAATTCTATTCTTACACCCAAAAAAGTTGTATTCTAAGCCCAAGAAATTTGTATTTTAACCCAAAAATGGTATTGTTAACCAAAAAAATGGTAATATTTCCCTCAAAAGTGGTAATCTAACCTAAAAAATAGTAATCTTACCCAAAAAAGTTATAATCTTGCCTCAAATAAATGGTAACCTTATTAAAAAAAAGTGGTATTTTTACAAAATAAAGGTGATAATATTATATCCAAAAAGTTGTACTCTTACACCCAAAAAAGTTGTATTCTAAGCCAAAACACGGGATAATATTGCCTCAAAAGATTGGTAATCTTACCAAAAATAATGGTATTCCAACCAAATAAAATTGATAATGTTCCACCCAAAAAAGTAGTATTCTATATATATAAAATGAGCTTGGTTCTTGTGGAAATGAAGCATTCCTATAGCGAAGGAATTGCAGTTGCATACTCTTTGGCCAACCAAGGAGTCTGTGACAATGCTTCTCATACTCATACTTTCCCTTTCACTCTCAATCTACATACGAGAGAACTTTTACTGCAAGATCAACGACAAATTAAACCGTTTTGGTCTAAGATTAAAGTTCTCTATAGATTCAACATCAAATTAAATCTAACAACATCAAAAAATTACTAAAGCAATAAATGTTGGACAGTAAAAGATTTTTTTACAACAAAGGCTTTTCGCTTTAAGTAATCCGAAAATGTCTTTGTTGCATAGATTATCATGAATAAAACTTTTCATTGTATGGAAAGCATATCATGGAACACCAAATTGTTACCAGCACATTAACTTAAGCCTCACAGACATATTGATTGGTTGTTTTAATGAGGAAGATACTACTACCACAGCGACAATGAAAAAGAATGTCAGCATGCATAATGTATAAGTTTCATTTAATACATAAGTTGAATGGTCAGAAGGAATGAGAATGTTATTGGTGTGTCAGCAAAATTCAGCATGATCTGACAAAATATCATCCAGTAAGAAAAGACCAAATAGAAATTTTGTAATTAAAGTTAATCCAATGTCGGGGGAGGCAAAAGTACAAAGCTTAGAACAATCAGAGCAAGAAAATGTCCCTTCTCCAATAGGTAGCACCTCCTTTACTCCCACCCCTGCTACCCCAAACTCAAACAACTTGATAGGGGAAGATGGAGAAGACATGCTAGAATTCAAGCTGCAATTACAAGGAGCAGACTTTGCACAAAAAAATCAATCTTGGGCATATGTCAATTAACAGCAACCATTATCTGTTCAATTTATTTATTCAACAGTAACACTATTATTGGGCCAAACCAATCTTAACTTTTCCCAGGGTAGCTACCCCTTCAAAATGTGACAAAGCAAACATTGAGAGGGGAGGGAATTCTAGGCAAATTACAAAAATGAATCTTTTGGAAGGTTGGCAAAATCGAGTTATAGAACATACTCATAAAGCTAAAGACACACATAGATGTTATCAACAAAGTACACATCCTACAACAAAATTGAGAATTTTACATGTTGCAAGTGATTAAACTGAAGGCACATGGAAGTCATGGAACAAGAGTACCAAGTTGCAAGTAAAGGGTCAAGAAATAAAGCTTACATGAACTTGGTTCTCATTGTAGCATGGAGCTTCTCCAAAGTATCCATGAAGAGTCTTGGACAGGCTACAACTTCCTCATATCTAGCCAAGGGAGGTGGATATGGATGATAGTTTAAGGGTGTTTCTTTCATAGGCAATGGACTCTATTTAAGAGTGGAACATGATGCCATTTCCAACTTCCCACCACCACTTTCCTCTGCCATTCACTACTCAACCACCAACCCCACACTCCTATCTACTTGCTCTTCCCTACATATCCAGAAATGAAGAAATAGATAAACAAATATATATCATTTATATATAAGAACGAGTGAACAATATATAGAAAAATTATTAGTTGAAAATCATCAAACAGAGAGCATCTATAGGGGGAACTACAGAATGTAAATATCAGAAAAGAAAATGGGAAGCAAAAAGTAAGAAAATTGCCAGAAAAAAATGGTTAAGATTCCTCCCATGCATAGAAAAGGTGAGAGAAGTCTGAGAAGAGCCAAATTCTGAATAGAAACAGAAAAATTATAAAAGTGAGCAAGGTAAAGGAAACAAAGCGACACATGAAGCTTAAGACCCACTTTTTGGACCATCTCTACAAGAGCAAGGTAGCCTGACCACTCATACTTGCTTTGTGGGATCTAGCTCTCAGAGTGTTTGGCTTTTCTTCATCTGGTTCCCAATTGTCTCTCTAACGACTATTATAGTCTTTCAGATTGTTTTACAGGTTCCCAGGAGGCTTTTGGTCATACAAAGGGTTATCATCTGTCATGCAGCCGCCTTATCAGTAACCCAGCCACCTTATCAATTGGATTTTCGATCTCCTAGATGCAATTGGCTTATCACTGATAACCTATCGAGTCCTAATAAGGCCATTCATTTGCCTTATTCGATAAACCCCTCCACTTCTCATGGACAGCTATTTCTTGCAACTCATTCAGCTGCATTTCTCAGCTGGCCTTCATCTCTTAGCTTTTGCTCGTGGCCCATTCAACTGTTTACATTTCTAGGCAGCTGTTATTTTTGGAATGCTCAAAATAGCTGCTACTGAAATGTGCATGACTGTTCAACATTCCAACACATTTCAGTAGCTGGTTTCATCAGTTAGGAAATTATTTTTTGTTTTTCCATGTAAAATCATGCGTTAGAATTTTTAATTCCTTATCACATTCTAATTAGATTGCATCGAGGGTAAGGTAAATACGTCCCCCTAGCTAGGATTAATTTAATTTTTAATAATAAAATTCTCTCACAAGTTCTCTAGAAAAAAAAATATAAGGGTATATCTAAGTGAAAAAAAAAAACTTGGAATGGAGAATGTAAATTAAACCTTTTCATTCAAAGTTGCAAAAAAAGTAAAATTTCATCAACCCATCTTGCTCCATGATCTTGGTGCCCACTATGATAGCATAAATTGATGGTCAGATGACAATGGTGAAAAAATAAAATTTGTGGGATAAAATTTATAATTTTTGTAATTACCTCCAATTTACTGAAACTAGTGTTTATGTACTGTGATTGAATGATAGAATCAAACTTGACATTTCATCCTGAAATAATAAGGAATGAGTACATATGGAAAAAAAAATATAAACATCCAAAGAGTATTATATGAACCTGATACTTGAGGATACCCTTATTGACAAAGGGAATGCAATGGTCATCCTCTTTCGATGATGGCATAGATTGTTGCGATCCACCATTCTGTGAAAAAGACATGTGGCTGGTTGGTTTGATCCACTAAGTTGTAAAAAAGGAATGTCTCGTGGTTGCTGTGATCCAACTGGTTGTGAAAAAAGGCATGTCCTCGAATGGATCATTGGATTGAGACATCAAGAGCGGACATTTTCTAATAGTATGGCCAGTGTCCCAGTATTTACTACATCTTCGCGGGTTGATTGGAATATTCTTTTGTGCATGACTATGATTACACTTGAATTTCACAATCTTTGGATCATTCACACCAAATTGTGTAGTCGTCACATTTGCATCGTGTTTGCCAAGTGACTCATGAGGGGCTTTTAGAAGAGAAGTTCTTTGTTACACCATACTCCTCAGGTCATTTGAGTATGAGAGAGACTGTGAAGCGTAATAACTCATTTGGATGCACATTAACATAAGTCTAGCATAACGCGTAGGAATTGACACATTCGGCTGCACATTACCACATTTGTGTGCACATTTATACCCAGCTTTTTCTTTAATGGTCCACCTGTCCATCACCATGGAATGAGGAAGCTCTTGTATGTGCTCATACTTCATGACCACGATCATGTGAGAGCAACGCATGAATTTGAGGATAATATTCCACAATCCACCTTGATTCTGGTTTTATGAATCGAGACAAATAGTAACTCCGATGACTTTCAATCTCGATCTTATCCACAATAAAAAATAAAGCTTTTTCTCGTATCTTACCACAGACCTTGAAGAAACTCTTTCTGGTATATAGAGCAGCAGTATGCTCCTTTAAGCATTTCAGTGTTGTCTGCATCACTGGCCTAGAATATTCTGACTCAAAGTCATCATTGGCCTCACACTCCCTGATCCTTGCCAAACCGCCATCATAGTGCCTAAAAAACTCGAATAATCGTTGGCTTGTTTTTATAAAGCGTTTGAGGTAGGCATTCATACTCTCTGATCATTGCGTGCTTTTTAAGCCGACAAAAAATTTTCCTCACAAGTACGCTTCGGCCCATTTGAATCGATTTGCATAAACTTCTGTTATCCAATTGTTTGTCTCCAGTCCAAATGATTAGACCATTGATTTTCACTCATTTTCAAATTCTTCTAGAGTACATCGAGCACACATGCACTGTGACGCCCCTAAAATTGGGGGTCCTTTTTCAACCGTTGACCACTCGTCAACCCACAAAAATACCCATATTTGTCGCACGACCCGACATCATATCAATCGTATCCCCTTAACCGGGATCATAACCCACACGTATCACCCGTGTTTCTTTAATCATTTAATTCAACGGAGGTCCAATGTGCCTCAATATACCTCATTTAATGTCCATTTGTATCATTAAAACTAAAGAAAACAAACCTCAACAGGTTGGCAAAATAATTTTAAATTTTCAGATTTTTGAAAGAGCTATCGGTAGGTGTTTGTTAGACCTACCGGTAGAAGTTCTACCTATAAGCTACTTGTAGTTTTTTCCTACTGAACAGGTACTACCTATTAGCTACCGGTAGATTTTGTCTGCTGGACGGATACTACCTGTTAACTACCGGTAGGTTTTGCCTGCTTGACAAGTACTATCTGTTAGCTACCGGTTGGTTTTGTCCAGAATTTTATGTTTCATCAGTTTTTCATTTCCAATTCATCTCAAGCCTTCCCAAATTCATCTCAAGCGTGTATAATAACATTTTCTACATTATACATGATCTATACAAGTTCTATTATATGCATTTACATAATTTACATGTCAAAACGGCATTTAACCAAAGTTTTACAAAACTTGTTTCCAAAAGCCACAAATCGACTTTTCTTCACTCTCGAGGCCCCTAATGCGAGTCCTCTCCCAGTACGAACCCCGCACCTAAAATGTTTCCCGTATAGGGTGAGCCAACGCCCAATAGAATATTTTCTACAGAAACTACTCCTCAACCTTAGTGCATATGCAATGTTCATATACAACATTCACAATCATATAATCATTCCAATCAAGAATATATATGTTCATGTTAGAATTTACTATGTCATGTCATGAATGAAATAAGATTTACTCACGTACATAACCCAAACCTTCGCCGGCTCTCACCACACTATGCAATGCAAGTGTAAAACATTTATCCTTGATGAGTACATCCAAAAATTATTTTGAAACAACTCATGTGTTTATAAAAACCAATTCATTTCTAGATGTTTCCGATCAAATGAATCGTTTATATAACCAAAATCATGTGTCTTTATTTGGGTAGTGGACTTTTTGTGTTGCACCATCGGCTCCACACACCGATACACTTTTTTGGACTTACACCATCGGAAGTGTAAAAATCAATAACTGGGCCTTGCACCCGAGGGGGGATCTATCCCTTCTTGCTATATCCAACACAAGTTTTTCAAGCATGCAACCGTGCAACTCAGTATGATATTCAACCCCACTTTCCCAAGCCCACCCATCAAAATACCAAGTATGGTGATTGATCCAATCATGTACAACATACACCCACACTCATGCCTAAGCCCTTGAATGTGATGTTTTCATACAGATGCAATGTAATGAACCATTGCAATACCAATGTCGTGCTCAATGTAATGAATGTCAATAAGCTGAATTTAACCACACAATTCAACATGTGTCATGAAAATTTATATCACGTGCATATAATCACCGATATCAACAATTCACAAGCTTGTTACACATAATCCATGCTATAAAAACTTAAGTTCCACTTAGGCATTCTATGCAAAATACCATCAAGTCACAACATTTCTCCCATCATTCACAAAGCATAACATTTAAACATAAAGCATGCCCATAAAATCACTTTTCCATGAAATTACCAATCAAGTAATTTCGACACTCAATCTCAAGTTAGGAAAGTCTATTCTAACTCATTTCAATATTCCTTTTTCATACCTATTTCATCTATTTCATATACATAGGTAAGTGACCTACATATATTCTCATAACCTACACATTACATATAACATTTTAGATAGGAAATGGACCAAAGTAGGAGAACCCTTACCTCTTCGAGCGTAAAGTGAAGGGAGATTGCACTCCACCCTTAGTAATGGCACGAGTTGGAATGAGAATCCTCTCCCTTGTGCCAATCAACGGCTCATCTTTCCCAGTGACCATTACTTCGACGTTGTCTGGAATATTATATTTTGCTTTGAAAGCTGGAATCTCAATAGGAGTAAGGGAATCCATTTGAGAAGATGAAGTGCAAAAAGAGAGAAGATACAGAAGAAGAAAAGGGTTTGAAAGCAAGAAGACGAAGTAAAAAGAAATACGAAAGGAAATCGTTTATAAAAAAGAGAGAGAGAGAGAGAGAGAGAGAGAGAGAGAGAGAGAGGAATTCTAAAAGGAAATACTTAAATGCCCAAAACATGTCACCAAAACAAAGGGGATGTCACAAGATACGCGCAATGATGAGGAAGAGGCAAAAAACGGCTGACAGACGAAAGGCGTCTGTCAGACATTTTTTGGGGCAAATGAAGGGATTGGCTCTCATTACTACACGTGTTGTGGCATTTAATGAGCCCACATGAGGTTGATAAGACAAGGCACGTGACGAGGACATCAGCCACTCAATCAAATGGGTTTGGCCGAACTGACCAATATGTTCGGCAAAGTAACAAAAGAGCTCGGCTCTCATTATGACTGAGCTGTTTGAAGTAGAGAATAAAAAGATAAAGATAAGCTTTTAACTTGGGTATTTTAAATGAACGAATCAACAAAATTGTAGATGTCAGAAGGAATTGTTGGAGAAATATGAGCA
Source organism: Ilex paraguariensis (assembly GCA_963454935.2). Classification (NCBI taxonomy): domain Eukaryota; kingdom Viridiplantae; phylum Streptophyta; class Magnoliopsida; order Aquifoliales; family Aquifoliaceae; genus Ilex; species Ilex paraguariensis. The sequence continues at coordinate 16,491 of CAUOFW020005339.1, forward strand.
ACTTTCCAAACTGAGTCGATGAATTAAAGGAAGGTGTACCACCTTGAATCAGAAATCACGGAAACCCTAAGGGGATGACTATCTATAAAAAACAGAGAAAACCAAGGTGAAATGGATGCTGAACTCTCCTTATTTTTTAGCAATTGTTTCTATTCCATTAATAACTTAAGCATCAGAGTATCTTCGATCGAAGCACTTCGATCTTGGACAATTTGTTCGTTTTGCAGAACAAGAAGATTGAGAATCAAGTTTAGAAAGATCATTTATCAAAAATATCAAGTTCAATCTTTAGTGGGAGGTATTATCGATTTTTATCTCTTACAATTATTTAGACCCCAAATTTGATCAGCCTCACAATTTGGAATGTTGAATGGGAATCCAAAGTGTAGTGTGGTGCTTTTGTGCAAGCAGAAGGGCATGAATGAGTAACAATTTTTTCTCTCTTTCCTTTATTAGGGGGTCATTCTTCACTCTTTTTACGTGGAAAAACCTCTCTTCGCATGACCACCCTTCAATTAGTTTCAGTTTTGGGACAAAGCTGAGGACTCCAGACATAAGGGCCTTGATAAATCATTCACATGATAGGGCAACCATGTGAATGTGATGAACACAAAATTTTCTTATTCATGCATGTTGTGTAGCTAATTACAATATAGTGATGTTAAGGATGAAAGTGGAACGTGTTTTCATATAACTAATTTAAAACATGATATATTTTTTTCGATCAATATTGTAACTGTGTTTGTATTGAGATATTAGAGAGAACCAAAAGTGGGAATTTTTTGACACTATTAAGTTTGCAATTGCTGATCATACATGAACAATATAGTCTAGTGAAGCATGTTATCTCAAGGGAGAAAAGAAGATGCAGTTCATGGAAGGATGATTGGAGTAGGGTTAAAAACACTGTTGACCCCTAAACTATTACAATTGCGTCAAATAAGCCCTTAAACAATTAATTGTGTCAATTTATCCCATCATCTTTCAGAATTACTTCAATTCAGTCCTTTCGTTAACATCCTTCAATTATTCAGACGACAAGAGGTCACGTGAACATCACACGTCTTCGTAGGTGGGTATTTAAGTCATTTCACCGAATTGACGACCTTTTTTCCAAGGTAATTTTTGCCCTCTTCCTCACATAACCCTATGGCGAATTACTCCACCATCACTAGATTCCATCCCTCGACAAATTCAAGGCCAATGCATCAGTGCTCCATTATTGGACGACGTCACACAAGTCATCAACGACCTATTTTGCCTCTACTCTGGCCACGGCGCTTCTACAATATCTCTACCCATGAAATCATGGAATCATCAAACCATAAAAGAAAAAACCATAACTTGATTACTATTTCAGGTTTGACGTCGGTACTGAATATTGGAAATTTCTTAAATCTTATGGTATGCGGTATAAAAGAGGAATGAATTACACTTCAAAGTGCGAGATTGCAAATACACATATTAGAGAAGAATCGACAAGTGAAAAATTTTAGGGTTAATCTCATTTTGCACCTCGAAAGATTGTTCAAATTTCAATTTGCACCCTCAAAGATCAAAAATCTCAATTTACACTCTCAAAGATAGAAATTTGTATCAATGTGCACCCCCAAAGATCAAAAATCTCAATTTGCACCCTCAAAGATAGAAATTTATATCAATATGCACCCCAAAGATAAAAAATCTCAATTTGCACCCTCAAAGATAGAAATTTGTATCAATGTGCACCTAAAAACTAAATTGATAAATTATACCTAGATCCCCTCATACTTGTCACTTAATCATTTAGACCTCTTCACATTTAGAATATTACTCCTACATCTTATGACATTTGTGCAAGTATAACACGTAACCCATTTTCATTGATATCTATTAATATAACCGTTAAAAAATATAATTTCATATTACCCTTTATTTTATGGGTTTAATATATTCTAAAGTTCAAAATCTAGTTTATCATTTGAATGTCTAATAAAATGTAAATATTTATATAATGTTTTTCATATTACCTTTTATATAAATATCTACATTTTATTAGACATTCAAATGGTAAGCTTGATTTTTAACTTTAGAGTATATCGAATCCACAAAATAAAAGGTAATATGAAATTATATTTTTTTATTATGATAATCATATTTTTTAATAATTATATTAACAGATATCAACGAAAAGTGGTTATGTGTTACACATGCACAAACGTCATGAGATGTAAGGGGAATATTCTAAATGTGAAGGAGTTCAAATGATTAAGTGACAAACAAGGGGATCTAGGTATATTTATCAATTTAATTTTAGGTGCACATTGATACAAATTTCTATCTTTGAGGGTGCAAATTGAGATTTTTTATCTTTGGGGATGCACATTGATACAAATTTCTATCTTTGAGGGTGTAAATTGAGATTTTTGATCTTTAGGGGTGTAAATTGAGATTTGAACAATCTTTTAGGGTGCAAAATGAGATTAACCCAAAATTTTACATACACAAAATTTTTGCATTAACGAAATTTTGTATTGTATGAATCCAAATCGACGGTCGAGTAATTTTGACGATGTCATGCACGCTTTGATTGTTTTCAATCTCAAAGAAGAACGCTTTCAAGAGCTTCCATAGTCATCGATGAGGTCGAGATAAGGTAAATTCACTCTAAGTTGTGGGTATTAGAGAACGAGGGTAAAAGAGAGTTAAGACCAATGTTCATAAACAAACCATCAAATCTGCATTGAAAATGAAGTTTATAATCGTATAAAATGATGGAATAATTCGAACTCTTATTGGCCAAATTATCTCATGTTGCTAAAGCTCGCCCCATCATTACTTGTACATGACAAACGTTGGTGATGCACAAAATTGGTGTGCACACCACTTGTTATGGTAGAGGAGGCTTTTGAATGACCTTTACTCTAAGGTGGTAGAGGAAGTTTTTGGACGACCTTGCTCCAAGGTGGTAGAGGAGGCTCTTAGATGATCCTTACTCCAAGGTGGTAGAAGAGGCTCTTGGATGAGCTCTTAGACGACTCTTTGTGCTCCTCTACTAATGTAACTCTTGAAATTTTATGACCTTGACTAAGTACAGACTCCTTTGAACTTAATTAATTGAATCTCTTAGAATTGAATTCTTGGACTTATAACATGAGTCGGGCGTTTAACTTGGCCCATCAAACATAGACATGTTTTTTCGGTCAGCAATCTTCCATTCGGTGAGATATTATTAAATCTATCAAGAAATAATACAAATAAAAACCCTAGGAGTATGGCCTATGTTGCATTCACATATCCTTTGATGACACTGTGTTTGTCGGTCCCCACCAAAACCATAGCCTCCTTCATCGGAAATTTGTCCGTCACCACCATGAAAGCTATGATATTCAACAACCCTCATCAGCTTCCATAAATCTTTCTTAATGACAAAATCAAAGAAATATTATGGTAAGTTGCTGGGTTTTTTTTTACCAGAGTTTCAGAAGGTTTTTGTAGTTGGGTTTTTGTTTGGTTTTAGAAGAGACCATTCATCGGCTTCTGTTGAAGTGAATTTTTCTTTGACCAGAGTTTCAAAAGGGATTTTGAAACATCACAGACCATTGTACTTGTTTTGATTCTGTGGATTCAAATGAGCTCTTGGGATGTTAATTTGACAAAAAAAAATTCTGCAATATGTTCTTGGGATGGAATCATTTATGTTTGAGAAAAAAATTTAAAGGAATGATAATATGAGAATTTTTTTAAAAGATTTAAGTATAAATTTGATTTTACCATCACAGAGGTTTATACTTAAATTAAGTTTTTTTACTTTTTTTTTTTAATATAAATTTGAGTTTGAGTTTGGACACCACCTTCTGCATGTCCATTGAATGCAAACTTCTGCGGGGTTGTTCTGGTGCAAGGATGACTAAGAAGGTCGAGTCCGGGGAGGCGGTGATAGGTGTTAAAGTTGTTGTTATGAAGGAGGCAACGTGGTTTTGTAGGGATAAAGGTGTGTTGCAGATCAGTTTGGAAGGGGACTCCATTCAATTTTTGCGTTTAATCAAGGAATTAGAAGCTCAAGAAAGTATGGGTTCTATGAATGAAAATCCTGGAAATGTAATGACAGAAGGAGCTACTAGAGTTTAGTTCGTACGAAATATCTATGGTTCGAAGAAATGAAAATAGAGTGGCTTTTAGGCTAGCCAAGCAAACGAGGTTTATTGAGATTGTTTTTGTTTGGAATAAGAGAGTTCCAGATTTTTTAATGTCTTTTCTTTTTCATGATACTCTTTGATTAATAAAATACACCACTTTCTATTCAAAACATCAAAAATAAACATGATTTATACGTGCACGAAATCGAATATACACAACTATAAATATATCGCATATGAGTTTAATAAACGAATTGATTAGTACCGTTGAAATGGGAGCGTCACCGATATTAAAATTCAATAAGAAAAGGTGCTAAACAATGTGGCTGCTGGGATTCGAGCCCAGGTCTCCACGGCCACAACGTGGAATTCTAACCACTAAACTACAGCCACTTTGTTTTAAAGGTTTTCTGTAATATATATTTATAGTAAATTAATAACTTCACTACGCTGAATTTAATCGTAATTTATATTTGTGGATACTGGGAATTCTTCTGACACCAATTTGAGAAAATCAAAAAGTATAAAAAGAATGAATAAACTTCACTTTACCTCCAAGTAATTTTTAAAGAATGTGATTTTAACGGTCCACATGTCAAATAGGTAAAATCATTAGAACCATCAAATAAATTGATCAATACGAAGTTATTTGACTTTCGCAAAATAGCAAAATAAAAAAAAAACACTCAAAAGAAAAAAAGGATTTTATCCTATTTAACCTGAGGACTTACACGTGGGATTAGAGAGTTAATAGGTGTATAAGAAAATATTTGAAGGCAAACATACTTTTTTTTTTTTTGCTACAAAGTATTTAGGTTTGTGCCGATTACTTTATCAAACTTGATGAATAACATCAAAAATCCATTTGATATTTTGAAATTGAATTTCAGGTTTGTTTTGAGAAATGCAAACCAGGCAGCGAATTGGGTGACTAAATCAATGAACAGAGGCTTACTTCATTGTAATTGGATTTACAATCCACCTGTTGAGCATAAGACAATTTTGTTAACAGATAGTCTTTCTAGTGGCTATTAATGAAAGAGCCGAGACCCAAAGGTTCAAAAGATACAAATAAAAAAAAAAAATTATTCCCTCAATCTTAGCAACTGACTACCAACACTTAAACTAGACTAGAACATGTCCTTAAAGAAAAGAATAACTAACCCTTAGGGAGTATGAAAAGAGATTAAACCTGAAAATCAATGAACCACCCCTAGGCCCCGAGAGTTGGCAAACGTTGAAATTTTTTAAATCTACAAGAAAAATGTCCACCAACAAAATGTAACCCCTACTATTATTGCTAGATCCACACTTAAAAATAACACAAACTCTAAGCTCGAGAAATAAATACGTCCGAGGTGATATCAACTCCTTTATTTTAACATGACAGACCTATTTAATTTCAACAAGTCACCCCATATGGACATTGTTTAATGAACCCATGATCTTCTCATCTACACCGACCAAGAAATCTTTTCTGCTAAATCAAACATACCATATGTGTATGCCTACTCAGTCTATAATATAAAACACGATAAATTTTAATAAGTTCATCCAACAGTATTAAACAAATTATTTTAATGGCCATCAACATCTCTTTCAAAATCATTCATATTAAATTTTTTTCCTCCTCTAAATCCATCACTTCTCGTTTACCGTACCTTCCAGCTCAGTTACCCCTAGTAAATTATAAATTCAATCAATTTAGATTCTAGTAAAAGCAATTCGAAATATTTCTAACTTGTTTTCACGGGTTATGCATTTTAGCTTAAATACGACACTATTAATAAACAAGTCTGGTTAACATTAAATCATTTAACGTGAATAATTCAACATGTTGAGTCAAACTTGACTAATGGTCAAGATGAACTACCCTATCCCCCCCCCCCCCTGTTTTTCCCAAAAAAAAAATGTGAAACAAAAAGAAAACAACAACAAAGCCATTTTCATTGCTTTGCCTCCGCACACAAATAGAGGAACCTTTTAAAGGAATCACAAAGTCGTACCATCACGCAACCATTTCGTACTATGGGTTCACCTGCAATGGACTAAAAGCTCCATTTTCCGTCTGTTCCGAGGATGAAGGTTTCGGGGGTTTATTTTTTAAGAAGCTTCTTGCATAAAGGGAACCAAAGACGATAACCTGATCCATAAATCCAAAGAATAACATTTGAGCTCCTGAAAATCTATATTGAAATAAAGAAGGATTCAGACAAATGCTTACAGCTCCGATACACTGTTCCCAGCTGAGGGGGTGACCAAACCAAACGCAAGAAATCAGAATGCTCACCAACTATATAAACAAAGAGAATTTTAAGGGGCATTGTCAATTCGGATTGCAGATAGGAAGAGCAAAAGGGAAGAGATGGAGCCTCAGTTACCTGTCTTGTGGTCATTATGGTGGCAAATGTGAGGGCACCAAATGTGCGGATAGTGTAGTAAATGAAGAATTGACTAGCTGTTGCTACCTGCAATGAAAATTCTAGTTAACATTTTTGCTCTGTCAGATGGGGCAATGGGCATGTACTTGATTCGTGTATGTGAGATGGTTATGTTTGTAAACACATGACAACCGAGAGTCAGAAGGAGCACATAGAGAACTTGGAATCCTATTCAAAGCAGTTAAGAATCGCACTGTTGTAAAGATCACCTACCGTTGACAGCAGTGCAACATCAAGGAAACAATCGGTATTGCGAGATACAAAATCTATTGCCATGAGGAGATGGCCCTGGAGAATTAGACCTAAATAGAAACAGAAAAGGCCAACATAATCGATAACTGACAGCTGAAATGCAACCAAAGCAGTTTTAGGAGTAATAATGCATATTCATACATGAAAAGAAAAGAATTAAAAACTCAATAAATTATTTCATCCAGGAATGGTGGAAATGACAAAACAGCGGAGTTTCTATTTCATTTCTATTCATGAAATGCCATGAATTAGTTTCACTTTGAAAGCGACTGTAGGTCGGGCAAAGTCAGAATCTGCAATGTGGAGCCTGTCTCGTTTCCAAAATTTGTAAAACAATTACTCATCCTAGGTGACCTAGGTTTGGTTGAGCAAACTCTCCTAAATCCTTGTTGCACCATTTATAAGTACACTTGTATATTGTATTAATCTATACTATTTATAAATGTCAGCATCTATTAAAAACTTTTGATTTCCTATTTTGTCCCTAATTATTATAATAAAGTCAATTTATATCCACCTATATATTTGCTTCCAATTTTTACTTTTACACCTATTTGACTTTCAACTTGTTTTTGACTCTTTTATAAGGACTTTTAAATTATTTTGAATTCTTTTACAATTACATATAATTATCTATATCTATATGAAGAAGAAAAGTCCTATATATATTAAATTATTATACATGTGTAGTTATCTATATGTTGTTTTTATTTTGTGATATGCAATAAAATAATAATAATATTATAAGTGATCTAATTAATCTATTTAACAAAATTAAAAATTAATAATTCTATAATATAATTAGATGTACAAATGTTTAAAGGAGACGAAAAAATATCTAAATAAATGACAAATTAATTACTTAAAAATTTATAAAATAAGTCAATAATTAAATTTAGTAATAATTAAAATATAAATTAATTATTTGACACTTAATTTATTATTTAATTTAATTACACATAAAATTCACATTTTCTATAAAAATAATATTATTTAAAATTATTTACGTGTGTATCATAAATGCAATCAACCTCATTGTTCATATGTTAAATAGTGAAACCACAAACCTCAAAGGGGAAGTTTTAGCTCAATATGACCATTTCCAAGCCAATAAATAGAACACTTGTGTTTACTAATCCAAGAATAGAGGCAAAAGATAATGGGAATCGGCACAACCATAACGCTTTTGTTTGTGTCACCACTAAAGAAACATTATTAATCAAATGCTATTTTATTATGATCTTAAATCTTTTTTATTCCGATAAATTTCTAACTTATTTCTCAAACTATCGTTATCTTTATGAAAGTGTGGTTCAATATAGAAATGTGTTCGCAAAACACGCTTTCCAATTATTCAGTTAGAAAGTATAGTATCGAAACAATAAAGTTGAAAAAAGACCATAGATTGGGATAAATAAGTCCATATTGTCTCCTAACAATCAATAAGAACCATCAATTCATGATACTACAGAAAGGCAAGAGTTTAAGAAAGTGTTTAGGGTTTCATGAGATTCAGATAAAAGGGAATTACCACTCAAGCTGAGCATACAAGAGCATAGTGTGGTGTAGAATATCTGATTCTGTATTTCCATATCATAACCTTTGAATAATTTATCCTGGAATGTGCTTGTAAAGCCATCAAATCTGTGGGGCATAAAAAAGAGAAATCAAAATCATGGGAAAAGAACAGCGATTCATCTTCCCCTTCATACTTTCTTGGGTCATCTGGATGGTAATATATTAAACTCATACAGTTGATGAGAAGCAAATGGCAATTATCAATGCTCATGCAGCAATCTGAAGAACAGGTGAAAGAATTGGTATATTTAAACTGCAGAGGGTTTTCCCATGATGGGGAGGGGTTTTTTTTTTTGTGGGTGGGGGGTTGAAGATGGGGAAGGAGAATATATAATGGAATTGATACCCAAGATAGCCAATCATCAAGGAAACACCCCACACTGTGCTTTCTCTTCCTCTTCCTCTACCATAAGGATTGATATCAACTGTTGCCTGCAGTTAAAAGCAATGCACCAAATAATTCAACTTATATCAACAAGCCACAAGATTTTATCAGCACCTATCATCTCTTTGAAAACACATCTTCCAAAGTTTATCATGGACTTCCATCTTGGATTAGTCCCTAAAGCAAAGGTTTCAAGATGAGACCTATGTCAACTCCTATACTAGAAAGCCATAAAACACAGAAAAAGACACCTGATATGTCTTCCAAACAAAATACATTACACCTGGGACAAATACACAAATAAACAGAGAAAGGCATATCTAATAAAGGAAGGAAAACAATATTCTCGACATTTGCTTTCCAGTCAGCACATACCAAAACTCACTATCAAGTCTCCACAAACACTTCTGCTTATCAAAGCACTCTGTAGCATACTTCAATGACATAATATCAATATTCCCCAGCAAAAAGTTCAAGAACCTCTAACTACATTAAGTGTTCTGTGATCTCATGCTCCATCAGAATGGCTTTCTTTGCTTCAGTGATAGTTCAGAACATAAACCTTACTTTGGATCTTTTGATCAAATTAAGCAGTGCATCTGAGTAGCAAATGCAAGACTATAAATGTTAACCACCAATGAATCGCTTTAGTAATGTATTACTTGGTGGCTTAACATGCATGGGATGTTTTTCTTTCCACCATCCCCTTATCTTTCTGCAGTGTATATGACATGTTTTCGAAGAACCCGTTCAAGCAATATTTTCCAGTTGGTGCACAAAGGTCATTCCAGGTTACACATTTCTTTTGGACAACTGCTCCTACGAGCCTTTTCTAATGGGCATTCTCCAAGTGTGTAAATTAGCTGTATCTATAAAAGGACCCTTGCTCAACAAGAAAAGTTGGTTTACTTGGATTGCATATGGTTTGAATCTTTTGGTAGGCCTTACAATACCTTTAGATTTGGGTGTCCAGCGTTGCTTAATTGAAAGAGGTAGGGGGTGGAGGGCTCAGAATCAGTGGATTGGTTGGTTAGATTATCCTATCTTATATCTGCTTGCCATGCTCCTCTAACCCTCCATGAAGGATTCTGTGGTCTTTCAGGAATTAATCATCATGGTGTTGGCTATATGTATTGTACCTCTGTTGCTGCTTCTTTTTCCTTCTGAGCGAGTCCTGACCTTTCTTCATGTATTTTCTCACTTCCTAACAAATTCATCATTTCCTTTCCCAAAAAAATAAAAGTCACAGCTTTAAGATATAATGTAGTAGCCAACGTCTAATTTAATTTTGCAATATCTTATCGTTAGAGTGGATAACAGGTGTAATTGATGTCACTGATATGTATGAGTATTTTTGTTCAGTGGATCTATTGACCTAACATACAGATCGTTTAAACAACTAATTTGGGTAAAAAAGGACCTTAGCATACCATCATTTCATGTAGCACATATTTATGTATATGCACAAACAACCTTGCCCACCATTTTCTACGAGAATCACAATGTAATGCTTGATTGTATCATTTATAGAATAAGTTTCCAACTGGTTATATAATTTTCTAACAGCTGCAACTGCTGTGTGCTCAGGTGACAATTCTGCAGCTTACCTGAGTTGTCCAAGAAGTAGTTTTTTGTCCATCAAGAAAAAACTGACTTCGAGTTCCGAAACACTTGAGTAATTACAAAAAAGTATGAGATTCCACAGGTTTATAGCTCTAATACAATGATGTGTGGGGATAGCCATATTATGTAAGTACCAATACACTGATGATACAAATTATCTTGACACACAGCTTGAAAATACATCATTCCTGATCCCTAACTACCCTAAACGGAAACACATTTCAATGGTCATGCATTTGTTACTAAAGGAATATAAGGATGATATTTTTACCGGATATAGAATAAATAATTGAACACCCAATGGTCACAAAAAAAAGCCACAAGTAGTCATCGTCCCTTGTATTTCTTTTTGCATGATGACAGCACCCCAAAGCTGCATAAATAATAAAATGAAAACGAGTCAAAAAGTCAATCACTCACTATGGTAAACTAAAAAATGAGTGAACCAACATTCAGAAGGATCATGGCAAATGTAGGCAAGAAAAAAATGAAGATAATTAGCAGCATAGCAGGTGCAACACAAAGAAGGGATACAATTAATAAACTTAACGACCAATTGACTTCTAGCTGGAACTACAGTTATATTGGATGGTCCCCCTCAAAAGGGGAAAGAAGGTTAAAGCTAAAAGAGATGATTAAACAAAGCCATTTCCAAACTTCATGTTCC
>CAUOFW020005340.1:0-27550 GCA_963454935.2 Ilex paraguariensis
CTCGGGGAATAAATCAGCGTTCTTGTCGAGTCCAAGAAAAGAAGGCGTTCGAGTGGTGTGGAGCTCGTATTTCATCTCCGGCAATACAGAGAGAATCCCAGGTTGGTCCACGAGTGACTCAGCTTCTTGGTCAGTGAGTCTCGTGGAAAATCCATGGACCACGTTGTTGTAAGTATATAACATTTCAGCTGAGTCAGAGACCGATTTCAAAGACGACTCGTACCAGTGAGTGTGGTCGTCAAAACTCGCAGGCATTTCGGATTTCGCAATGTGGACGATGTAGGTCTTCTTCTGTTCATTCCTCTTCTTCGTCACCGCAGCCACGGACACGTGGCAGAGACCCAGAAGCACAGCAACTAGTATAACAAGCCTAAATATGTTAGATTTCTCCATTTTCGTGTTACTCCACTGCATATAGCTGGAGTGCATAGAGAATGGAGGAAGAAGTAGTGGGGTTACTGATATTATATAGATCGAGAAAGTGACAGCTGTGAAGAGTGTGAAATCAATTAGTTTTTGAGAAGATGAAAGAGAGATGTGGGGGCGGTGCTGGGTGTATGGTTCTATGAATGATTGCGTTAAAACAAAAAGAGGGCCAGCCAAGGAGAGAGAACGGAGAGGAAGAAGAGGAAAGATTTATTCAAGCATAATTGAGATACTTGTATGTATTTGCCTTTCATCACGTGTCTACTGCCATTCTCTCCCTCTCTCTACTAGTTTCTTTATCTTTATCCTGTTGCAGAGAAAAGAAAACAGAGCTCTCAAACTCACCCCTTACGCACTCAGGAGATAATCTCAGTTTCTTTACACACTATTACCCTCTTTCTCTTTAATCACACTGGGACCCACATTTTCAACCCCTTCATTCATTAGGAAAAACTCCTGTGTTCATAAAGACAGTACTAACCTCTTGACTTTCCCTTGTGATGGTACAATCTGAACCATCAGATCATTTTGCGGTCAAATTTGCAGAGCTCCCAAAAAATTTAAAAAAAAAAAAAAAAAAAATCTTAACGATCAAGTGTTGTGGGTCACGGATCAATGTGGATGAGTAATTATTTTGCTGAAAGTGGGTGGTTGAGATGAAAGATGCGGAGGTTCTACCGGCCAACCAACCCACCAACCAACCTTCCTGTGTTTTCCTCTCTCGAATTACAAGCCAAAAAATAAAAATAATTAATTATAAATTCCATCTTAAAAAATTATTTGAATTTTAATTTAACAGCTGTTAGTTTGTCGTTTAAAACTAAATAAATAAATTATACATAAATTCTCTCATTATTTGGACTCCCTCACATTTAAACTATTATTTTTATACCTTCCTAACGTTTGTACACGTATAACACATAATCCCTTATTGTTAATATCTATTAATATAATTGTTAAAAAATATAATTTCATCTCTATATAAAATTATAATTTTATACTACCCTTTATTTGATAGACTTGTTATACTCTACAATTTAAAATCAAGTTTATCATTTGAATGTTCAATATAATGTAAATATTTATATAATATTTGTTATATTCAATGTAATACATCAGTTAAACAAAATTTCCCCTTTTTGTATCTTTACATATGGGTTAAAATATGGTACAAAAATGAGGGTAAATCACATTTTGCTCTTTAAGGATATAAAAATTTTTAGTTTATCTCTAAATAATTAATTTGTTTACATTGCTCGTTTAAAAAAAAATGTTGTAATGTGGTTCATCGTCTTATTTTTATTTAGTTATATGTCTGTTTTGTATCAAATTAATCAATCAACAATCACAAAATAGACCGACAACCAAACTAAAATAAAGACGGTAGACCATATTTTAACATTTTTTTTTTAAGAAAGTAATGCGAAAAAATTAATCATTCAGGAAATAAAATTGAGAATTCTTGTATTTTTCAAAGGTAAAATGGGACTTTTTTTCTAATTTTTTTTATTCTCCTACTGCAATATAAAAAGGGGAAATTTTTATTAGTTTATTACTTTATTTTACTTTACTATTTTCATTGTCGACGACTCTAGGTAACTCAAACTTGGAATTGTTTCTAGGTAGTAAACTTTAGTTCTATTTTTCTACAAGGGTGGACAACTAAGAAACTTTATATAAAATAGACACAAAACTAAAAAATTAAAATGTTTGAATAATAAACGAGTTAACCAGTTGAATTTCTAACACCAATAACATTACGATGATCAAGATTTTTTTATCAAATTTCTTATTCCAAGTTATATGGTATAGTTTTGACCATCAAATAAATAAGTCTCATTAAATTCAATGATAAAAATTGTATCATGTCACTTGAGATGAAATACTTGATAAAATTTTTGATAAGGATAACAATATACGATTGGAAAAACTTTAATCACATATCTTTCTAGTTTATCATATCTTCAAAAACATTTCATTTAGTTTTTAAATCTTTACTAACACTTTCTGTCAAATTAAAGATCTTAACTAGAATACAATTTTATTAAATTGTCCATAATATGTTTTAAGAAAAAATTTATCGACACCTCTCTAAATAGACATATATTCAATCAAACCCCTTATATTTTATAAATTTTTTAACTTATTAAAATTTGGGCCTACTAAAATTCGATTCGATCCAAATAAAATTTGTTTTTAATCAGTTTGAATCAAATTTTAATCAACTCATATTAAATTTTAACACAAAAAAATTTAATTTTAATCGACTCAAATTTTAATAAGTAAAAGATGAATTTTAATCAACATAAATCAATTTTAATTGACACGAATTTTAATAAGTAAAAAAATATAAACTATAATCGACTTGAATTGAATTTTAATCTCCGCTAACAACTCAAGTTGAGCTCAAATCGACTCAAATTTTAATGCGGAAAAAAAAAATTAATAGGCTTGAAACTTTAAAATGTAAAAAATATTAAGTAGCTTGAACTTTAATATGTAAAAATAATAATTTTAATTGGCTCGAATTTTATGTAAAAAGATTGTTTGAAATTTATATAAAAACAATTTTGGTATTTTAGATAATATTTTTTTATTAAAAATGGTACTTTAATGATAGAGGTTGTTAGTAATATTTAAATATAAACTAAAAATGATGTATGTAATATTTTAGATAATAAAATAATATTTTTAAAAATATGATAAATTAGAAAGCGTTTGACCAAGTTATAAGTGTTTTATCAGTATTTTTGATTGAGTGTTTAAGTTTGAATCTGTACCATTGTTGGATTGATTCAAGAGTGGGGCCAATGGATCCCGTGAACCAGTTGCAACAAAAGTAGGAGAAAGCGTCAGTGATGGTCGCCATCATCAACCTCACCTCAAGGAATTTGTTTCTTTTTGTATATAGTAACTCTTATCAGCTTCCCCTACCATGGATTGCACTTTATATTTAATGTTTGCAGAAGACTACGTTTTATAAATTTTGTAGTTTGAGATACATATTTTTGGGTTTATTAATAATTTCTTTAAGTTATGTTATAATTTTTAAGATTCAAATAATTTTTTTGAAGTTATTTTATAACTTTTGTCGTAATTTGAAATCTAAGTTCAATCTTAATAGTTTTGGGGTCAATTCCAAATTATCACAAAAGTTATAAATAACTCAGTTATATAAAAAATTCACAAAAAATAGAATGACTATAAGATATTAATTTTTATTTTAATTTTTTTTCTTGGACCATAATCTTCTAGTGAGGGTAAATTTGATACGTTTAACACTCTACGGTCTACACAATGAAAATATAAACTACTATAATATGTGTTACTCCAAATTTTGTTGGGATTAATAAAAATCTCCCATTCGACAGATAATTTTCGGCAATTATTTGAAATGAAGTCAAATGCGTTGTTTCAGGACTTCTTTAGATAAAAACAATGAAAATTTTTATTGTGCAAAGATGAAATTAAAACAAAAGAACTAATAAAAGCGAATTATTTTATTAATTCAATTGAAAAGACTTCAAGTACAAGAGACTGAATAAAACAACCTTGATCAGTACTTTGCTCTTAAACTAGCCTAAAAATACTCCTAATACTACCCTGATCGTGGGTCTTTTGTGGGATTAAACGTGTTATGTTTCTTTCATTAAAAGCCTTTTTTATAGTTATCTCTTTTGATGGTTTTGCTTTCATCAATGATTTTACTTCCATCGACAATTATCTAACGATAACTCTCAATTATTTACTTCATCCTTTTCGAATGTAACTGCAATTGATTATCTCTCGTCTTTATTCAGATTCTATTATCACGTGACACTTTTTCAGTAAAAAATCTGATAATGTCAAATGTGAATATGTTCAATATTCCTGACATTTTATATTTTGGACCCAAACAATATGTAATTAATTATGATTAGCTGCGTTCTTGATATTCGTGCTAAAAATAGTAAAATTGTCAATACAAAAATGTATTTGAAGACGAAACTGTATAATAAAAACGAATTGGTCGGCATTGGACCTGAAGTGTTATGTTTTCTTGTACATTGCAACTCTGGTCAGTTTCCCCTCAATTGGAAAATTTTAATTAGAAAGATTGTTGCTTGTCGAGGGGCGGCTTTGGACAAACTTCAGCATGAATTGTGTGACCAGAAAAAATATATGATAATTTGGTTATAGATTGTTTTGAGTGATAACTTAAATTCTTATGCAAATTTAATTTTGAATTTTTTATGAAATCAAATTTAAATATAAATATATTCGATTCGATTCGGATTCAATTGAAATAATTAAATATTTAAAAGAAATTTAATATAATTTACTAAAATTTAGATCAGCTTGAATTGAAGATAATGAAATTAATCGAATAATCAAATTGAAGTTATATCATATTCAAAACGAATAAAATTTTGCTTAACACAAATGTGAATTCGATCTATTAGTAGAGTCATGGATAAACCTCTTTTTCAAGGTTAGGCTCCTCTCCAATTTCATATTAATCGCACGATCTTTCAATTTATTTTAAATAGTTAGGATTCATATAACAACATATTCAAATTAATTTAAATTTTACAAACTTAAGAAGCTTTTTAAATCATCATTTAAAAATTTTAAAAGATCCTTCAATTCTTCTAAAATTAAAAGGGAGCAAAACCCGCATTTCGTTTCCAAGATGATGTGTAACTTGATTAATATCAAGGTGATTTTTTGTACTATGAATTTTTATGGAGAAGATTATAGTACCCCAAAACAAAGAATTCGTTCCTGTGCCTCTAAATTTTACAAGCTATAACTTTATGAATTATGATACAATTTTTATAATTCTAGTTACAATTTTTTAAGGCAAATTACCATTTTTGTGGTAATTAATAATCGATTGTAAGTTACAATAAAAATTATAAAAAATCATAAAATTAATAATGAAAATATCATTTTCAGATAACCATATAGTTTCCACATTGACAAGAAAGTATGCGGGACCCACTCTTTTCTTGGCGTGGCGTCTGTATTTGTTAAACACAGTAGCTTGAAACTTTGGTGTTCTAGATCTATAGCTGCCTTTGGAATAGCTTATAGACTAGTACCACCAGTTGTGTGTTTGAGTGTGACCCTGATGGAGCCCCATGCTTATATTAAAGAGGAGTTAGTTTGGAAGATATACGTAATGTCTAAAATTAATTGGGAGAAATTATAAGGTGAATTTTAAAAAAAAAAAAATTGACAAGGTATAGAGTGCAAGTAAATCAACCATATTAGATCCTAAGTTGTTCGAAATAACCAAATTTTGTAAGACGTAGTAGTAATAACTTATAGTTCTTGCTACGAAAAATAAGAAAAAAGTAATTTGGTCGTAACATATTCATTTACATAATAATTTTGTTACAATAAGCGAAAAACTAGAGGTACAATCATACACTATTACAAGATGACGAAATTCAAATTTACGATCTTAAGGTCTAACAGCGAGAACGATAATCATTAGACCAACCATTAACCTCACCAATACTGTAATTATTAACAATGATTTACTTTAAACTATAAAAAAATGACCCAATTTCCTTAGATGTAAATGATGCTAGCTGTAGAATTTTGGCCAAAACTAGCCAACTAGAATACAAATTATCATCATGCCTTGTAATAATTTTTCCTGTATTGCTGAATAATGTTGTCACTTTGATCAATCATCAATGTTCCACACCTAGTAAGAGTGGAGTTCTTCCTTGCCCTCCATCAACTGTGTGGATTGACTAAGAGTGGCCTTGATACATCAGATATTATGGGCATTCTCTTGTGGTTTGGAAGTTCCTGTGCCCTTCCAATTTCTTTTTATAAAACCTTGCAATGGAGTATACAAAACTATTGTCCTTACAGGATTGAGATTCGAGTCTGTTTTTCGAAATTCAAATTCGTAAACACTAGATCACAATGTAACAATTTCACTTCTGTGTCAAGTTCAAACAATACCCATTTTTGTCTAATTTATAAACAAAGTTCATGATTCATGGTCACCTTAACACGTGTTATTTTGCAATTGAACAAAATAGAAAGATACGATACCGACACTGATATTGATACTGACACCGACTGAAAAACTAATTTTTTGGTACTAAAATCTAACCCAATAAAATATATCAACATGATCTTTCATAATTCACCTTATCTGCTTGGGATTGGCATATCTCCTCCCCAATTCAAGGATACCAATCATCCATGAGTTGAAAAACAGAAGAGAAGAATAGGGAGCCAGAATTGCGGGATTATTGGTATCACCAAACCAACCTTAATATCATACGAAAGTTGACTATGGTTTTGGAATCTTTAAAGAGTAGTGCTAGATTAATGGGCCCACTCAATCATCGGAATTATTTTTTTATTTATCCTATATAAAAGAATTAAATTAAGAATTGGTGCTCGAGAAATTCTCCTACCCAAATCCTATTTTATTTTTATATTTTTGAAAAATATTAATTTAACACACTAGTAAGTATTTTTTTAAATTATGTTAGGATGAGGGTATTGGAATAAGAATAGAAATGACGGTTGTCGTGACGATATTAAAAATTTCATATATTAATTTTCTTTAGCTCAACGATTGTTTTTGTAGCGTAAATTGAGTTACATTATATCTGTGAGAAACAATAATAGTTGGCCTTTAAGAAATGTAAGAAAGAATTGAACGAGTGACATTTGAGTTATGAAAGGTCCTCAACCCTTGAACCATCACGATGAGTTGGATTCGATCTGATTGCATTTTTTTTCTTTTTGTAATTTTATACAAAATTAAAATGTAAAATACATTGGTGGTTCTTAAAATATACGCTCCATTTCATTTTGGCGATCCATGTACAATTGAAGTATTTGGGTCTTTAAAGTTTTTAATTTGTTCTTCAATATTATGTAGCTATCTTCTGTTGAGATAATTAACAAGGTGAACAAAGTAATTATTATCATAAAAACAAGCAATAACTGTCCGTTAATTCTTTCGACGAAAGTTAGCGACTCAATCACCTAAACATTATTTAAAAACTTTAAGCATAAAAAAGAGATTAATTGGAAGTTACGAGATCAAAAATGAGACTAAACATACATTTTGGACACCACCAACATATCATAAAGAAATTTAAATAATATGTAGTGTATGCAAGGTCGACCCAAGAATACTTAAAGTCCGAGGCAAAAACTTTTAGATGGGACTTGAAATTATTTTTTAAAATTTTCAATATTTAAATTCATATTTTTTAGTAGTTATATTTAAAATTAAAAATAACTTGTAAAGTAAACACATTATTTAACTGATTATATTAAATTTAACTTAACTCAAAAATTATAGTAAAGAAAATAAAATTGAATAAATAGGTCAAAACTATTGTAAATTCAGATAAAATACGGTGGAGCCCGCACCGAGTGTATATTGGTCCAATCTGAAGTGAACTGGCCACCAGCATATTAAAGTTGGCACTGTTGTTTCCTTCGACTCTCTCTCCACTCAAAACGTGCCTGTCCCATGTGGGTTTTGTGCTCGTATATATGATCACTTGCCATAATAATATCTGAGCGTTCAAAAAATTAGTTTTATTATATTAAATAATAATTTTTTTTAAAATATATAATCTCAAAAAATATCAATATATGCATCGTATATAAATAATATTTAAAATAAAAATTGTATTGAGCCAATAAAGTAACTAAAAATTATTTAATTTAACTTCTGATATAAATAAGTGATGTGATAGAAATAAACCAGAAAAAAAAAATGTAGGGATAAAATGAAAAGTGATAGATTTGTTGCATTGTCTCGATCAAAGGGGGCAATGTGCATGTGCAGTGCCTAGAAGAGGGACAGTGGCATATATTTTGGAGTATTTTCTCTCCATACAGTATCGAATAGGCCAGCATCCCTTCACATTAGACATCCATGCACTATTAACATTAAAGAAGAAGTGGGTAGTTGCCCTTTCTCCCTCCTCTTTTATTTTTTCTGGTGCAATTATTAGAAGAAAAGACAACCTTTTAAGTTTGGTGTGGAGTTTTTTTTCCCCCAATTTTTTAATCACTGTTACAAAAAATAAAATCAAAATGATAGTGAATTAGATATTTTTCATTCTAAGATTTTAAAAAAAAAAAAAAAAGTTAGATATAGACAATCTTATCTTAAATATAGAAAAAAATATTTCAATGACTAGACACCGTGACCATCTTCCCATAATAGAACAAATCAATGTTGTAAACAATCATACCGCTTTAAATCATGGTTGTCTGGATATTATTTCTCATAATCTAGCAACTTTATAGTAATCGATTTCTATCTTTTAATGTTATTGATTTGATGTAAACATACCTTGCATGTGGACCATTTGAATATAAAATATTAAATATAAAAATCATCTACCATTTTTCCAAAAAGGAAATGTTTCAATATCTTTTTATTGGAAAACCACCCAAAATTGAATTGGTATGTTTGTACTATGCTAGAGTCGAAAATTCTCTAGCCGTAAATTGAAGTTTGTATGGATCTCCCTCAAAAATTACATTGGCAAAGATACAACTTAAAAATTTGGCTGTTTTTGACCACTATATTAGCCTCATCGAACGCATTCAGTCAAGATTCGAATCTATTTAAACAAAATGCAATTGCATTTGATCATTTAACCCTTACGAAGGGATGTAAAATTGAAGGAGTCAAAGGATCAGAAGTTGTAATGTTAAGCTTCATCTTGGCTAGTCATTGATCAACCTCTACTAACTTTCTAAAAGTTAACTCTTCAGTGATTGATGAACCTGTTTAAACTCACTCATTATACTTGCAAAACAAAGTATACATAGAAATTCACACAAATCATAGGATTAGACAACCAACTTTTGGCGACAACCATACATATTACACATTTATTAAAAATAAAAAAAAACCATACATATTACATAACCAGTACAAGTAGAGACCATAAAATATTAAAAAAAAATAAACTCAACTAGCTCAGTTGGAAAGAAAAGATGAATAAACTTATCTATGCAACAACTATTCTATTTCAGAAACCATAAAAAAAAAACCTAATAAAATTAGAAATTAGAAATTATATAACCCAATAATAAGAGTCATATTTCACACTAAAAGAAAGGTTTGGGTGATTCTTGAGTTTTAAACCCTTCTCTCTCATGAATAAAAGAACTAAAGATTCAAGCAAATTTCACAGATTTTTGGGCCAATCAAAATGTAGTTGACACTTGATAATTAAAGATAAACACTCAACAATACCGGAAATTTCAGAAATCAGGTCATTGCCGGTTTGTAAAATAATTCAACCAAAAAAACCCAAGTTCTGCCTATCCCTTAGGCTACAAATTCATTTGATTTCTGTCTTAATCTAGATAAATTTATTATTGAAACTTCTGGTTCGTTTCTAAAAAATTGAGCATGAAACTACTATTTCATCTTGTGCTATATTTGAATTGAATTAACATGAAAGTTAATGAACTAAACAAAAGTAGTTTTTGTAATTGATTGTGGGAATAATTTTATTTTTATGTTCCCATTATGTCCAATTTCTCCACACTAGAAAGTGAATTTACGTGTTCTACTATGGATTGATTCTCTTTAGCAGAGAAGATATGGAATTCTGCAATTATATAACTCCTTGAGAATTCTTAATAATCAACCCTAGGGGTGTTCTAATTTTCATGTACCCATAAATTCCGACTCTACGTGGCCCATTGATCGACTATCCAAAAAATCGAGTTGGCCAAAGGAAGAATTTTTTGTCTTCCGAAAAAATCGGATAGAAATGTGAAATACAGACCAAATTTTGAAGCCCTGAACCTTAGCCTCAAAGCACACTGGTTTGGAAGAATTGCTCTCGAAAACCTTTTTATTTTATTGAAATAATAGTTATTACTTGTACTTGAAGGCATAAAATAATAAAAAAAAATAGTCAGTAATAAACATATTTGTATTCACATCAAAAATCAAATTACAAACATAGAGAAAAAGAAAGGAATTTAAGCACTGGTTGTATAGGAGGTAAGCGGTGCTAATGGTGGTGGTGGGTGGTGATGATTGTGGTAGTGGTGGTAGTTGTGGGTTACAACGGTGATAGTGGTGGTAGATTTTGGGTAACTATGGTGGTAATGACATCCATGAGTGATGACGGTGGGGATGGGCGGTAACGATGGAGGTGGTAGGTGACGACGGGTGCTTCTGGGTAACAAGGTGGTAACAAACGGTGGCGGTGGCGGTGGTAAGTGTGGTGGGAGTGGGTCGCAATGAGTGGCGACAGTGGTGGACGATGACAACTGATGGTTATAAGTGTGGTGAGGATAGATGACAGTGGCGATGACAGGCAATGACAGGTGGCAATGGGTGGGCAGTGAGTGGTGCCTGACGGTGAGCGATGGTAGTAGTGAGATGATGGTGTTAGTGATAATAAATATAACAATGAGATGACAATGGTGATGAGTGGTAGATAGTGATAGTGGTGGTGGTGGTGGGGCAATGGGGTGGTAGCGGCGACGGTGGTGGTGGTGGTAGGGTGGCGGTAGTGATGGTGACGACGACGATGGTGGTTGATGTGGCATAGGTGGTGGTGGTTGTGATGCGGATAGTGGTGGGGCGGTAAGGGTGGTGGAGGTGATTGTGTCTGCAACGGTGGTGGTGTTGGTGGGGTGGTGGAGGTGGTAGTGAGGGTAATTGTGGTGATGGGGTAGGGGTGGTGGTAGTGGCGATGGTGGTGGGGCGGTGGGGGCGATGGTAGTAGTGGTGGTGGGGGAGGCGGTTCCAAACACTATTTTTTTTTTAAAAGTATTCATGAGAAGTTATAAATGCTAGAAACACTTTTAAAAAATTACCTCAGACACACCCTTACAAACCTATTTTTTTTTATTAAATTAAGAGTGTTAATATTAGTCGTCGAATTAACTTTCAAATAAAATTTAAAAATCTCAACAGCAAAAAGTAAAAATTATTTTATTTATCTTTTGATAGTTGAATTGTATTATATTTTATTATATAAATTTTTGTGAGGATATGAATTTGCTTGATATTTTTAAAAGGATGGATTATTTGTTAATCAAGAAACAGGGAAGTGAAAAGATTTGATGAACTTTCAAATGTCTGTGTTTTCTGTGAAATTAGAAGGTTATTACTTGGTTTGGGGTCATGGTGTTAGACTGTTAGATTCCTGATATTGGTACGATGGTACTTTCTTCTTCTGCTATTTCCTTTGTACCCAATACTATTGATGGGACTCTTCTGAAATGCCCTATGATGAAGACACGTGTCCTCGGTTTTGCTAAAACACTGTTGCTTGGATCAGGCACCATCGACGAACGAATGTCCTCGCCCCCGAGGTACCCTCATATAGGATCATGCATTCAGTATGTTATACAACCAAACACGTGTCCTCGGTCACCTATGTACCTCGGTCGCATACCTCCCTCGGTCCCCGAGATGAGCCTTTCCTCGGTGCCGAGAGTTACTCCGTCCTGGACGCTTCCTCTACTCCAGGATAAGCTATTGACGTATTGGTCACTAGCCTAGGCTAGTCTAGGCTGCTCATCATGACCTCGTCTTACACAAGTAATGTCAGAACATACTGGAATGCAGATGTCACAGCCAATAGGGGATGGACGCGTGGCAAATGATGTCACATCAGAGACAGACAAACTGCACGTCGTTGCTGACACGCGGCTTGGGAAAACAAACAATTAATTACACCCTTCTGTTGATGAGACCGCATTCAATGCGGTAAGGCTCGGAAATGAAAGACAATAAATGCTCCTATTACAGAGCATTTATTGCATCCTCCCCGAGAGGAGCATATTGTACCGTCGGCATCCCGACGACTCAGCATTGATTGCTCGGGACCCCGAGCAGTCAATTAGAGAAGACATTCCTCATCAGAATCAATGCACACGCTATCTGTGCCTAATGATCACCTACTGACCACACTGACAGCAATCATGAACTTTTAAGGTATAAATACTCCTCCCAAAAGGCAAAGCGGGTATGAAACAACAAACTGTCTATTACAATACATTTTTCTCAGTGTTTTCTCCTTCCTCTCTTTCACTCAAAGACTAACTAGACCGTCGGCGGGGATACGCCGGAAAACACTCCGGCGCCCTTCTAACTTGTTCTTCTTTGTTCCAGGAACCCCTTTCATCCTCACAGGAGCGTTCTTCCTTTCCCAGGATCTCCCGTTGCCGTTCCGGGTTACTACCGTACCTTGCAGGCTGTTCCAAGCAGCGTGCTTGTTCACTCAACCGGTCCACCCGAAGTTCACCAAGGGAGAGATCTGTTCCCGTTCTTTTTATATTGTACAGGATCTTGCACGCACAACTATGTTTTAGGTGCATATTATTTCGGTTTCTACTTTCAATTTATGGTTTCAGTTTCTGCCCATTCTTTTGCTTTCAATTTTTGCTTTTGTTTTTGGTTTTTTGTTTTCAGTTTTAGCTTTTGTTTTTTGTTTTCATCCGATTTTGTACCTGCTTCTTACTCGATTATTTTGGATAAAATTCAGGTAGAAATACTACGCTTGATCGGATAAGGTAGGCTAAGAAAAAATTATTCTGCAAAGTATCAGGTAAGAAGATGGAAGACTAAAATTCCTAATCGTAGAATAGGGTGAACATCTTTAATCAACCCATCACAAGCCTCTCAATTTTCCTTAGGCCAGGGCCATATAAATCCTGAATCATTTTCACCAATTGATTTCGGTTGAAAATCCTATTCTAGTGGCCATTGATGTACTCACTCTGATCAAAGTGTTGCCCCCTATTTTTGGGTTGAATTCATCTATGAGTTCTAATGGAGGCATTAGATGCCTCTCATGACCTCTCCTAAGAATTTTAGGGACCAATGTTGGTCCATTTCTCCCCTAAGATTTCTTCATTGGAAAAAGTTTGGCAAGACTTTCACAGGCTCTCTATCAAATATCATGTTAAAGTGATTCTGATATGGGATACTTGGTCCTTCACTTGTAACCATTGATGGTGGTCTTTGATTTTCTACGGGAAATACCACATGGCTGATATTTCTTTCATCTATCACTTGATTTTTAGTCACATTGTTTGATTTCTGATTGAATGGTCCAGACAATGGTGTTGGGACATTCAATAATTCATACATAGAATTAATTTATTCTTTCTTAATGCCGAAATTGAGATTGTGCAATACATGTTTTAAATTCTGCACACACTTTTGCAAATGTACACTTTCTTGGCCATTGGATTGACCATTCATTGGATTCACAGACTCCACAGGATGGATACTCAAACTTGCTTCATGATTCCTATCAATTGACATCATTTCCACAATTTTGTTAGTATCAAGCATGATCTCGTCTTACTTCATTATTCGCACTATCTTCTTTGATCCAAGTTAGTAATAATGTCGGGCGTGCCTAAAAATTATTGCTTAAAAATTTGTTGTGATCGATAGAAATACCTCAATCGACAGACAGTTCTTAAACAGTTGTTTATGAACGAGTTCAAAAGCCTTATTTCAAGATTTCCTTGGATAAATTCTTAAAGCGATAAACACACAAAGTAATGAATCAATAAAAGCAGATTCATTTATTAATTCAATCGAATAAGTTTTAGTTATAGAATGATTGATTTAACAGCCTTTGATTGATTATAACATTAACTAACTCATAAAAACTAACTTTAGCACTATTCCTAAATGTCCTAATCGTTGGCCTTGTGGGGGTTTTAATTATTCTTCAACTTCCTTATTGTCCTCTTTTTATAACCACTTTTTTTGAAGGTTTTCTTTTATTGAACAGTCTCAAATAGTTATTCTTTCTTTCAAACCAAAGTTGTGACTAATCATTTCTCGCATTTTCTTCAGATCTTGACACATGATAATCTTTTAATGATTTTAGGCTTGCTAACACTGCATGCATCGAATGTTCTATAATTTTGTATTTTAAGTCCAAATAAAAATAATGGGATGAAAGTAGAATTGACAATGAATATAAAAAGATATTATAAATTTCACGTATCACACGGATCGACCACAACTAAGTTACTGTATGAACCTTGAAACATGGCGAGACTCGAGCAATATCACCATGCTAGTTTCTACTGTATCAAGTCACTGTCTTGCACGAGTAGAGTGCACCAAGTGGTCCACAAATTACATGAGCTCCACACCACGACAGCCGATTGTTATGATAAATCGATACCATTGATAACGGAACGAGTCAACACTATATAATATTGGTAGTTTTGGTCAGGCCACGCACAACTTTAAAAGGAGTTATACCATCAAATTCAAAATTCAAACATATCAATCTATTCACATATACTTAACCAAGGAACATGGCATTGGAACACTACACATCAGTTAATGGTAAGACAACTACTTCAATGCATTGTGTCCCCTTTAAAGAATGACATAAATCTAATATTAAAATAAAAATTGATACCAAGTAAATATGTCCTATTGAAAAAAGAACGATACTATTTGGACATAATTTAACAGTAGACTCCAAGATTGGATGTAACCCGCTAATAATCAAGGGATAATTATTAATTATACCTATAAATTAAGTGCAAATAATATTATTATTAAAAAGAATGGACTGTTGGTTGAATGTAATGTACATGAAACCTCTAGTAGCATGGAACTTTGATTTAGCCAAAGCTGGTTCTCGGGACGGTGAAGAGCCTTTAGAATTTGAGAGGGACCGGCGCAACGCGTATCCTGGTCTTTGGAAGATAGCTCGTCCATGTGCGCGCTTGCACTATCACAGCAGGCCGACTCTTTTGAAATAAGATGGCGGTGGATACTAGATTCGATCAGTTACATAGTTGTGCGGGCTCGATCCTGCACGATATATATAGAATATTGGGAACAGATCTCTCCCCTGGTGAACCTTGGGTGAGCCGGTTAAATGGCCAAATACACCGCTCGAGGCAGCCTACCAGGAACGGTGGCAATCTGGAACGGTAAGGAAGATCCTGGGAAAGGAGGAACAATCCTGTACGTGCGAAAGGTATTTCCTGGAACAAAGGAGAACAAGTTAGAAGGGCGCCGGAGTGTTTTCCGGCGTATCCCCTCCGACGGTCTAGTCAGTCTTTGAATGAGAGAGAGGAAGGAGAAAACACTGAGAAGGATATTTTGTAGTAGAGAGTTTGTGATTCCATACCCGCTTTGTCTTTTGGGAGGGGTATTTATACCTTAGAAGATCATGATTGCTGTCAGTGTGGTCAGTAGGTAATCATCAGGCACAGGTAGCGTGCGTAATCATTTGATGAGGAATGTCTTCTCTAATTGACTGCTCGGGGTCCCGAACAATCAATGATGAGTCTGTCGGGACGCCGACGGTACAATATGCTCCTATCGGGAAGGATGCAATAAATGCTCTGAAATAGGAGCATTTATTGCCTTTCATATCCGAACCTTACCGCATTGAATGCGGTCTCGTCAACAGAAGGGTGCAATTAATTGTTTGCTTTCCCAAGTCGCGTGTCAGCAACGGCACGCGGTTTGTCTGCTTCGGATGTGACATTATTTGCCACGCGTCCATCCCTTATTGGCTGTTACGTCGGTATTCCAGAACGTTCTGACATTACTTGTGTAAGAAGAGGTCATGATGACTAATCCATACTGGCACAGGCTGATGTCCAGTATGTCAGTAGCCTTATCCGGGAGTAGAGGAAGCGTCCAGGATGGAGCGACCCTCGGCGCCGAGGAAAGGCTCACCTCGGGACCACGGGGGTGGTGTGTCCCCGAGGTACACGTGTGACCGAGGACGCGTGTTTGTTGTATAATATACCGAATGTGTGATCCTATATGAGAGGTACCTCGGGGTAAAGGACGCTCTTCGCCGATGGTGCTTACATCCGGGCAACACTGTTCCAAATATCCCGAGGACACGTGTCTTCATCTTAGGGCTTTTGAGGAGAGTCTCATCAACTGCCCCCCAGCCTTCGATCTTCTGACACCGAGGACACGCGTTGTAAGGAGACGAAGGGTTTTCCAACTGCCATCCGTCCTTCATTATGGCCTCGAGCAGCTTTCCCCGTCTTGGGATGTCGTGCGCATTAAATGCGCTGTTTGTTGGTTCTCCCGCCCAATGATGACAGTTTTCCCCCCTATATAAAGGGGGTTCTTCTCCGATTTCCTTCGTTTTGCCATTCCGATCTCTGACCCAGAATACGCCCTTTCTGATCTGCTCGCCGGAGTTTTTGTTTCCTCAGCCATCGTTGACAACACCTTCTCTTAAAACCTCAGCCAGAAAAAACCCATTGTTGACTCCTGGTCCTTCCGGTGCGAGTCATTTTTCAAAGTTTTTTCCTGAAAAAACTCCGTTTCCGACGTCTTCTGGTGAGTTTCACAACCTTCTTCTTTATCGTCCTCCTAGCCTTCTTGTTTTCCGATTTGAACAGTGGTGTCATCCGGTCGGTACGTCTTGATTTAAACTCTCGGGGAACTTCCTCGGGTTTTCAATAGAGCACCTTTTTCTTCCCTTTCTTTTAGAGATGCCTCGTCGTCGCCCTGTTCCCGAGAATCCATCGGCTGGTCCCTCGGGGTCAGGGAAGTACAAGGTGACAGGCGAGGCACAGATTGATAGGTTCAGGGCGAAGTATGGCATCCCTCCGAGCGTGGACGTAGTGGGCTTTAACCCTTTGTTGAACTCTCATACCTTCGGGGCCGCGGATGCCATGCCTTTTTATACCAAGGCCATCATAGAGGGTGGCATTAGGTTTCCCTTACCCCCCCTGCTTCTTCAGTTTCTGTCTCGCTTCCGTCTCTTCCCCGGGCAATGCTGCCTCAACGTCTTTCGGATAATTATGGGGGTCCTAGAGCTCAATAGGCGCCTCGGGGTGAATATTGGGCTCAATGATCTTCTTTTCTGTTACTCCCTCCTAAGAGTCATGCCCCACCAACATTTCTACCTAAAAGCCAGGGACCCCTCCATGTACCTTGTAACCCATCTTCCTGATTCGGACAAGGGGTACAAGGACGACATCTTGATCTTCAAGGGATGTTGGGAGAGGGGTGTTGGTCCCGAGTACAATGACTTACTTTGCCCTCGGGAATGGAGAACGACAAGTACGTCGGTTCCTTTGGGTTCTTTATTTGTTTCTTGGGACTTCTCATGTTTATGACAATCTTTTTTGTTGTGCAGGTATTCCTTCTCGGGAAACAGCTCCACCCCCTCGGTCGCTGGTCAATTTTGCCGACCTAATAACGGTCTGGAGTTTCACGGGCGCCGACGGATTCGGCCGAGCTGCCCATAATCTGCTGCACTATACCCCTGGGTATAAGAAGTTCTCACAGCTCCCTCAACCTTTCGAGCCTTCACAGTGGTCAGAGCTCTTTGATCAGGCGGCGAGGTTAGAGGTCGAGCAGAACTTGGAGGAAGACCCGGATCGGGCTTCAGAGGGAGAGGTAGAAGGAGTCGCTGAGGTCGGGATCAGAGAGGACGTTGCTCCTTCGGACGCCGAGGTGGGGACTTCGGGAGACGACCTGTGGCCAGATTTTCAAGTTCTCCAATCTTTGGACGCCGAAGACGCTCTCGAGGAAGCGATGTCCAACACCCCACGCATCAATTTGGGGTTTCTTAGGCAGAGGCAATCCCTCGCCGTCGGGAGAGGCCGAGGGACGACCGGCGGTACTCCGGCAGAAACCAGTTCCGCCAATTCTTCGAGGGCTCCCGGTCAGGGTCAGGTGCGAGACCGGGATCCTCAGGTGGAAGAAGAGAGGAGGGTAAAGCATCGGCATGACGGCCTCAGCCGAGGACCCAGGGCATCTCCCGCTCAACCTCAAAGCGGGAGGGATCGTGGGTTACCGCCTGCTCCCCCACAACAGCAACAACAACAGCAGCCCCGACAACAGCAACAGCAGCAGCAGCAGCCGCAGCAACAGCAAACCCCTCCTCCCGTTCCGTCTCGGGGGGAGGCCGCAGAGTGGAATCCTCGAGCCACTGATCACATGAACAGAGTGATCAGGGTCGATGATTCTATTCTGTCGGATCCTCATGTCGCTAATGCAGTGAGTGAGACACTGCATTTCGAGGCCGACATGGAGGCTCATAGGGGGCGATCAACCAACGTGTTGTTCCGCTCCATGATCCAGAATTCCCTGGTGGTGAGTTTATTCCTGTTTTGATCCCTTCACTCTCGTTTTCTATTTTTGCGATTAACACTTCTTTGTTCCTTCGCAGGCTACCCAGCAGATTTCTATCATTGCTGGTCGGTACCATGCGTCCAGGATGGACCTTCAGAGGGCCAAGGATCAGAAGGCGGAAGCGGAAGCTGCCCTTGCTCGGGCAACGGAAGATGTTGCTGCCAGGGATTCTACCCTGGTGGGGCAGGCTGCCCAAATAGAGCAACTCCTCAAGGACGCTGAATCGGCCAAGTCGGGCGCTGAGAAGCTAAGTGCCGCACTTGCCGATGCTGAGAGGAGGATTACTGAGCAAACGCAGCGGCTCTCTGCGGCGGAGGAGAGGGCAGTGGGCTCCGAGGAAAGCTGCCTGGCCCTTACCCAGGAGCTAGATAGGATCAGAGCCGAGGAGCTGAACCGGAAGTCGGAGCAACAACTTCTGGAGGAGTTTGCCGATGACGTGCTCCCCGCTCTTGAAGAAAATAGCAAAGAGTTCTTCAAGAAAGGGTGGGACGAGGCGCTCCAGGCTGCTGGAGTCCCGTCAGACTCCCCTCTCTTTCAAGTGCACAAGTATGTGCCCTCGGCAGAGATGGAGCAGGCAGAAGCACAGGTTGCTGCCGAGGATGAAGCCCCTACACCGATGCAAACCTCGGCTGATGCTCCCGAGATGGTGATAGTGGACTTGTCCGAGGACGCTCCGTCCGACCTTGCCCTAGAACCTCAAGCTGCTCAAACTGTTCCAACTGTTCCTGCTGCCGAAGTTCTTCTCCAGCCCGCTCCAGAAGCTTCCCAACCATTTATCGCTGATTCGCCCTCGGCCGAAGTTCTGGAGGTGCCTGGAGCCCGATGAAGCTGCTTTTTACTTCCCCTTTTTTGTACCCTTTTTGCTTTCCTTTTGTAGCTTTCGGGGACGCAAAGCCCCTATTTCTTTTGGAAATAAATAACTAGTCTTTTCATTTTTCTGTCTTCTTCTGTATACAGTAGTACTTTGCTTTTCTTTATTTCTGTGTAGAATAAATCACAAGTGTTTTCGAACTGTCTTCGGGGCGTGCTGGCCCGTTCCAGAGGCAAGATCTTGTATCAACCTTGGGGACTGGAACCTTGGGGACTGGAATGCTTGTGTTTCGCTCCCAGGACCATGTTCTTTATGGACGTTTGTTCCTGCATTTGCTTCGGGGACAGAAGTCCCTGAACTCTGTCCCCAGGGCCGCATCCTTGCAGGAGGCTTGCTCCTGTATGTACTTCGGGGACGAGAGTCCTTGAACTCTGTCCCCAGGGCCATACCCTTGCAGGAGGCTTGCCCCTGTATGTACTTCGGGGACGAGAGTCCTTGAACTCTGTCCCCAGGGCCATACCCTTGCAGGAGGCTTGCTCCTGTATGTACTTCGGGGACGAGAGTTCTTGAACTCTGTCCCCAGGGCCATACCCTTGCAGGAGGCTTGCTCCTGTATGTACTTCGGGGACGAGAGTTCTTGAACTCTGCCCCCAGGGCCATACCCTTGCAGGAGGCTTGCTCCTGTATGTACTTCGGGGACGAGAGTCCTAGAACTCTGCCCCCAGGGCCATACCCTTGCAGGAGGCTTGCTCCTGTATGTACTTCGGGGACGAGAGTCCTAGAACTCTGCCCCCAGGGCCATACCCTTTGTCTTTTGTTTGGCGAGTTCTGGAGAGAGTGCTTTTAGAAGTAATACTTCTTCAAATTCATAACATTCCATGGTCGTA
Source organism: Ilex paraguariensis (assembly GCA_963454935.2). Classification (NCBI taxonomy): domain Eukaryota; kingdom Viridiplantae; phylum Streptophyta; class Magnoliopsida; order Aquifoliales; family Aquifoliaceae; genus Ilex; species Ilex paraguariensis. Next base: position 20,261 of record CAUOFW020005340.1, read on the forward strand.
TTACAGGTCTTCCACTCATATCTTCTAGTCCATACGACCCGGTGCCCCCGATTGATGTTACTTTGTAAGGCCCTTCCCAGTTAGGTCCCATCTTTCCTTCTGTTGGATCCCGGGTATTGGCCGTTACCCTTCTGAGGACCAGGTCGCCTATCCGGAATTCTCGAGTCTTGACCCTCCTGTTGTATAGCTGGGAGATCTTCTCTTGATACTTGGCTATCTTCAAGGCGGTTTCCTCCCTTCTTTCTTCCAGTAGGTCCAGATCCAATCCCAGTTGATGATCATTTCCCCCTTCATCGAAAGCTTGGGTCCTGATGGTCGGAAGCCCTACTTCGAGGGGTATGATTGCCTCCATCCCGTATGCCAGGGAGTAGGGGGTTTCGCCCGTCGATGACCGAGGGGTTGTCCTGTACACCCACAAAATGTTTAACAGCTCTGTCGCCCACTTTCCCTTGGCTTTCTCCAACCTCTTCTTGATTCCATTGATAATTGTCTTGTTGGTGGCCTCCGCCTGCCCATTGGCTTGAGGGTATGCAGGGGTGGAGTAGAAGTTACGGATCCCGAGATGCTCACAGAAAGACTTGAAGCGCCCGCCAGTGAACTGGGTCCCGTTATCCGATACCAGTGCGCGAGGAATGCCAAATCTGACGACTATGTTCTCCCAGACGAACTTTTTGGCGTCTATGTCTCGGATGTGACTTAACGGCTCCGCCTCCACCCACTTGGTGAAGTAATCTGTGGCCACGATGAGGAACTTCTTATTTCCCGGAGCTTTAGGCAGAGGTCCAACCAAATCAAGCCCCCATTGAGCGAATGGCCAAGGGCTAGTGAGGGGGTGTAAGTCCCCCGCAGGTTGCCTGATCGCAGGGGAGAACCTCTGGCACTGGTCGCATTTTTGGACATATGCCCGCGCATCCCTTTGCATTCGCGGCCACCAATACCCCTGGGACATAACGCGGTGCGCCATTGACCGCCCCCCAGAGTGCCCCCCACATATTCCTTCATGCACTTCGTACAGGAGGTCTTGCACTTGATCTTCTCGGACGCATAGCAAGTAAGGCCCTGAAAAAGACCTCCGGTAAAGCTTCTGATCCGAAGAGACCCAAAATCTTGGAGCTTTGAGCCTTATCTTTCTAGCTTCCCTTGGACATTCCGGGAGATCTCCCGTTGTTAGGAATTTGACAAAGGGATCAATCCAACTGAGCTGCTGGGGCGCGTCCTGGATGACCATCGCCTCGAGAGTATGATCAATGCAGGATGCGGGAAGATACTCAATGGTGATCCTGCGCGATTGGGAGGAGTCCACCGCCGAGGCTAGACAAGCCAGGGCGTCGGCATGTGTGTTCTTTTCGCGGGACACCTGCTTGATTTCAAATCGGTCGAACCTTTGGATAATGGTCGTTGCCTGGTGATGGTACGCCTTCATCCTAGGATCCCTTGTTTCAAATTCCCCATTGACTTGATTGACCACCAGCATGGAATCGCAATGCACGATCAAATTGGTAACTCCAGTCGCCTCAGCTAACCGAAGTCCTGAGATGAGTGCCTCATATTCCGCTTCATTGTTCGATGCTTTGAACCCCAACCGGATGGCCTGCTCTGCAATAATCCCTTCTGGAGAGGTCAGCAAGACACCGATTCCGGACCCCTTACTGTTTGATGAACCATCCACACATAAAAGCCATGGCGATCCTTCAGCATTTGTTGGAGATGCTAAGTTGGGAGGAGGCGGTCCTTCTAGAACAGGATTCTCCCCAGAAAACTCGGCTATGAAGTCTGCCAGTACTTGACCCTTTATTGCAGTTCGGGGTTTGAAATGAATGTCGTGCTCCCCCAACTCTACAGCCCATTTGGAGATCCTTCCGGAGAGTTCAGCTTTCCTCAAAATTGCCTTCAAGGGCTGATCAGTTAGGACAGTGATCGGGTGAGCCTGGAAGTAATGGCGCAGTTTCCTTGCAGTGGTGACCAAGGACAGGGCCAGTTTCTCTAGGGGCAGATATCTCGTCTCTGCATCCAGGAGCGCCTTGCTGATGTAGTAAATCGGCTTCTGTCGGTGCTCATGCTCACGGATAAGTACTCCGCTCACTGCAAACTCTGAAACTGCCAGGTATAGGAACAGCATCTCCCCCTGGATGGGGACGGATAGGGTCGGAAGAGTCCTCAGGTATTCTTTGATCCCAGCCAGGGCGTCCTCGCACCCCTGGCTCCACATACTCTTCCCAGCACATTTGATTGCCCCAAAGAAGGGTTTGCATTTATCCGAGGAGCGTGAGACGAATCGGTTAAGTGCAGCCAGCATCCCTGTGAGTTTCTGGACTTCTCGGACAGTGCGAGGGCTTCGGATATCCAGGATTGCTTTAATCTGATCTGGGTTGGCTTCGATTCCTCGCTGACTAACCAGATACCCGAGGAATTTTCCCGATTCCACTCCGAAGACGCACTTTGCTGCGTTCAGCTTCAACCCATACTCCCTGAGAGTGGAGAAGGTATCCGCCAAGTCTGTAAGATGATCACCGCTCCGTTTGCTTTTCACCAGCATGTCGTCTATGTAGACCTCCATGGTGTTGCCGATCTGTTTCTTGAACATCCGATTCATCAATCTTTGGTATGTTGCCCCGGCGTTCTTCAATCCAAACGGCATCACTTTATAACAATAAACTCCCTTCGGAGTGATAAACGCCATTTTTTCTTGGTCCGGGCATAAAGAGGGATCTGATGATATCCCGCTCGAGCATCCAGGAAGTCCATTCGTTCATATCCGGCTGTGGCATCTACCAGCTGGTCCACCTTCGGCAGGGGGTAGTCATCCTTGGGACAGGCCTTGTTTAGATCTGTGAAATCCACGCAGACACGCCATTTCCCCCCTTTCTTCTTTGCACACACTGTATTGGACAGCCATTCTGGGAACTGTATCTCTCGAATGGCGCCAGCTCTCAGGAGTTTGTCTATTTCCTCATTGACCGCGTTGGCGTGATGCGGGGCCCATACGTCGGGCCTTTGCTTTACTGGCTTGTGAGATGGGTCTACATGCAGCCTGTGAGTAATTATTTCGGGGTCTACTCCTGTCATTTCCATTTCGTTCCAGGCGAACACGTCTGTATTCCCTCAAGAACCTGATCATCTCCTCCTGTTCGGCCGCGGGCATCGAGGTCCCCACTAGGAAATACTTCTCCTCTTCTCCTTCAACCAAGGGAACCTTCCGGAGGTCTTCACCGATCGTTCAGCTGGGTCTACCCGGGGGTCATCCATGCCTGGACGCCCGGACTGTAATTGCTATTTTTCCATGATCTCTTCCGGTGCTCGCCCTTTCTCCTGGCTGGACGCCCCGGCTCGGACGGCCGAATAAAAACAGTTCTTTGCAGACGCTTGATCCCCCGAATCTCCATGACGCCCTCTGGCGTGGCGAACTTCAACTTCTGGTGGAGAGTGGAGTGTACTGCTCCCAACGCGTGTAGCCATGTTCGCCCCATAATTACGTTGTAAGGGGAGTCCGTGTCGATCACCACAAACTCTGTGTCGATGACGAAGGGACCAGTGGCGACTGGTAATGTAATTTTCCCTACGGGCAAGGCGAAAGAGCCGTTGAACCCGATGAGGGGTGTCCTGATTTTGGTCAAGTCTTTGGGGCCAAAGCCCATCCGCTTCAAAGTCTCGAAGTACATCACCTCCGAGGAACTCCCTGAATCTATCAAGATTCTCTTGACATCGAATTTCCCTATCTTTAGGGTTAAGACAAGGGCGTCGTTATGAGGAATCACCACGCCCGTCAAATCCGCGTCAGAGAACGTAATGCCAAGTTCACCCATCCTGGCCCTTTTGCTTGATGGCCCCACACCTCCTTCGGCTACCTTTCTGGTAAAAGCTACCCTCTTGAGGTCGGATTCGAGCTCTTTGGACGTGGGGCGCTCCAGTGGACACACATGGATGACGTCTATGACGTTGTTTGGTTCCTCGGTCGGGGCAGGGGCTCGTTTTTCTTCTGGCCTAGGCTCTATGTATTCTTTCAGGTATCCATCTCGGACTAAGTTCTCCAAGAATGACTTGAACACCCTGCAGCTCTCGTGCGATGCCCGACCTCCCGGTGATAAGAACACCTTACTGTTTGATCACGGGTGGAGGGGTCGCTTTGCATCCTGGGCGGGCATTTGAAGAACGGCTCGCGTTTGATTTTATGGAGCAACCTGAAGATGGGTTCCTTGAGACGGTGTGAACTCCTCTGGACGAACCCCCTGGACGGGGTAGCAATCCCTTCCGGGGAATATCTTCGTGCTCTTTTTCCTTTCTCTTGGGTTGGAGGGCTCGGCCCCTGTTGCTCCCCATCTCATCCTCGACCCCTTGAGTACTTGTTGATTCGGGCCATCAGTTCCCCCATATCCAAGGGAGTCTTTTTGGTCAGGGATCGGTACAGGTCCGTGTCCCTCGCCAAGCCGAGCCGGAATGATGCTGCTGCCATGACCTCCGAGCATCCCTCGACCTCATTGACTTCTTCCCAGTATCGGATGGCGTACTGGCGAAGAGTCTCGGATTCCCTCCTCCTGAGGGTCAGCAGTGATCCAATGTCCTTTGGGCGCTTACTCCCCGTGATGAATCGGGTTAGGAACTGCCTTGTCAATTCTTTCCAGGACCCAATACTGTTTGGGGGAAGCGCCTCGAACCACCTCATCGCGGAGTCCCCCAAGCTCATAGGGAACACCCGGCATAGGAACCGTTGGTCCGAATGATAGAGGGACATCATCTGCTTATACTGTCTGATATGGGCATCGGGATCAGATCGCCCATCATAGGTCTTGAACCGTGGCACGACGAACTTTCTTGAGACGTCCATCTCACTGATTTCCCTTGTGAAGGGTGTTTGCATGACTTCATCCTCGGCCTCGTCCTGGATTGTCTTGCCTTTTCTTCTGGAGTCCAATCGGGCTCTGAGATCTACTTTCCCTTACGGGATGCCTCCTGAAGTCTCTGGGTTCGTCGGTAAGCCCCTCGTTTCCTGGGCGTCGTGTAGATTGGGTTGAGTCCTCCTCGGATTCATCTCCCCTCCTCCGTCTGGATAAACCTCGCCGGAGGTCGTCCAGGGCCAAGGGCCTTGCCTTCCTGGAATGGTTGTCAAGATGGCGTTCGCCGGCATTGGGTCGCTTCGGGGCCCTGGAGCTCTCTGCTTTGTGATCCAGGTGGTTCCTTAGATCCTTCGTCTCCGCCTCATGGACGGGGGAGTCCTCGGAGAGGAATGAGTCCTTCGACCCTCCGCCTGAGGCAGCAAACTCGTCGAGCCGGCTAAGGACGTTTACATTGTCCTTCTCCAGCTGACGTAATCTATCGCCAAATTTCTCTTCTATCACCTCTGCCAGCTGACGGGCCAAGGGGGCTGTTCCTCCTGACCTGATCCCCATACTGGTTTAGGGGGTTACCCCCCTTGACCGAGTAGAGGCACTTTTAACCGTACTGGTCCGATCCCTCCCCCCGTGATGGCAGGGAGCTTGCAACTCATGACTCCGTTGGTGGGGTCCTTTCCCTTTCTGTCTGGTGTTCACCATGGTCACTGTTCTTTTTAGAGAAAAGATTTGGAAAACTACTCGTTTCCCACAGACGGCGCCAGATTGTGCGGGCTCGATCCTGCACGATATATATAGAATATTGGGAACAGATCTCTCCCCTGGTGAACCTTGGGTGAGCCGTTGAATGGCCAAATACACCGCTCGAGGCAGCCTACCAGGAACGGTGGCAATCTGGAACGGTAAAGGAAGATCCTGGGAAAGGAGGAACAATCCTGTACGTGCGAAGGTATTTCCTGGAACAAAGGAGAACAAGTTAGAAGGGCGCCGGAGTGTTTTCCGGCGTATCCCCTCCGACGGTCTAGTCAGTCTTTGAATGAGAGAGAGGAAGGAGAAAACACTGAGAAGGATATTTTGTAGTAGAGAGTTTGTGATTCCATACCCGCTTTGTCTTTTGGGAGGGTATTTATACCTTAGAAGATCATGATTGCTGTCAGTGTGGTCAGTAGGTAATCATCAGGCACAGGTAGCGTGCGTAATCATTTGATGAGGAATGTCTTCTCTAATTGACTGCTCGGGGTCCCGAACAATCAATGATGAGTCTGTCGGGACGCCGACGGTACAATATGCTCCTATCGGGAAGGATGCAATAAATGCTCTGAAATAGGAGCATTTATTGTCTTTCATATCCGAACCTTACCGCATTGAATGCGGTCTCGTCAACAGAAGGGTGCAATTAATTGTTTGCTTTCCCAAGTCGCGTGTCAGCAACGGCACGCGGTTTGTCTGCTTCGGATGTGACATTATTTGCCACGCGTCCATCCTTATTGGCTGTTACGTCGGTATTCCAGAACGTTCTGACATTACTTGTGTAAGAAGAGGTCATGATGACTAATCCATACTGGCACAGGCTGATGTCCAGTATGTCAGTAGCCTTATCCGGGAGTAGAGGAAGCGTCCCAGGATGGAGCGACCCTCGGCGCCGAGGAAAGAGGCCTCACCTCGGACCACGGGGTGGTGTGTCCCCCGAGGTACACGTGTGACTGAGGACGCGTGTTTGTTGTATAATATACCGAATGTGTGATCCTATATGAGAGGTACCTCGGGGTAAAGGACGCTCTTCGCCGATGGTGCTTACATCCGGGCAACACTGTTCCAAATATCCCGAGGACACGTGTCATCATCTTAGGGCTTTTGAGGAGAGTCCCATCAATAGTATTCAGGTTTGTACCGATTTTATTTTTGAGTTTAAAGATTGTCACCGTGACTTGAACTGTGTTAGAGTATGTCCTTGAGAAATAAGAGTGGTTGGCTCTTTAGGAGTGTGAAAAATAATTGAACCTATAACCTCTGAATTACTAAATGACATACTCAACTACTGAATCACCCGACAATAAAATGAGATTAAACATACATTTGGACACCATGAATATAATCGTAAGGAAATTAAACAATATGTAGTGTATACAGGGTCGACCCAAAATACTTGAGGTCCCAGCTATGCAAACAATTTTGAAGAGGGTCTAAATTATTTTTAGATGAATAATATTTATTTATTTTTATGTTTAAATTTTAAAATTTTAAATTCATATCTTTTAGTAGATTTATTTAAAGTGAAAAATAACTTACAAAAACAAATACATTATATAACTGATTATATTAAAATTTACTTAACTCAGAAGTTATAGATCAAGAAATAAAACTAAATAAATAAGTCAGAATTATTATACATTTAGATAAAATAAGAGGTGGCATCTTACAATTTTGGTGTACAAGAATATGGCATATTTTTTTTTTCCTTTTT
>CAUOFW020005341.1:0-27537 GCA_963454935.2 Ilex paraguariensis
GGGCTATTATTAGAGGTTCTTTACGTCTTTGATGACTCAAATTGGTGGTTAGCTGGCTTTTGCAGGGATAATGGTTGCTAATGTTTCAAGGTTGGACAGAGAGGAGATCAGTGGTGTTTCTGTCATTGTCTAGCAGAGTGTTTCTGCACACAGATCTGTCTGGGGGCATGCTGCAAGGAGAAGGTGATATGTCTTTGATGCTGGGCTGATTTAGGAAGATCAGGAAATGAAGTTTTGTAGTTTAAAATGGTTTTAATCATCTTAAAGGATTATAGCCATTTTCTTGTATATTTTCAAAAAGTTTGTTTCTTTGATTCTTGTAATTGATTTCTTTTATCAATAAAATTTTTCTTTTCTTCAAAAAAAAAAAAAATTGGGTTTACAAGTCTTAAATACTAAGTAAAATACAATGAGCCTTGACTTTTGTAAAACGACACAACCACCTCTTGTTTTTGAAAACTTGCAAGGGAATGATCCCTTCTATGATCCAAAATGCTCACATCACTAAAAGTTATAATAAAAACAATGATATTTCATGTTCTATTAGTTTTTGGAACAACATTACCCTCATTGCAAACTTAATCCTCATTCGAACAAAATTAAGTCCATACTCAAGCACCCGTCTTCTTCCCCTCTCTCTTACTCTGACATGCACGTGCAAAAACGTATACACCTGTATTTGATACATGAATAAATTCAACCTAGATAAAAACTACTTGAGACTTCACCAAAATTAACCTTAATAATTTCTATTCTTGGATGCCTATATCATTATTACTACAAAATTAATAATTTTGGATTAATCTGTTACAGGCACGCATGCACACCTGCAAACAGATTTTCAGAAAATAAAAGATAAAAATTGAATCACACAGGGGGTGAGAGAGTTTTAGAGAGAGAAACAATAGCAAAATTAACAAACTTGGATACAATTTCAACTATAATATCAAACCCAATGGCAGAATCGTCATCTAACATTGCAGAAATCATTATCCAATTCCATCTGAAAGATACAACAGGTGTAATAAGCTAAACATTTTGATTTCTCTTTAACAATTTATAATGTGTCACTACAATGTAAATAGAGCATCTACACATAGTGTATTGATCTTCTTTACTTAGATACAAGACAGGTGTACTTAGACCAGACACCTCATAAACCTTCATAACGTTCCTTTTACATAGAGCTTCTTTGACTGTTGAACGATTAGACTTTTGAATGTCATAAAATGTCCCCCGAAAGAGTTTATGACCTTAAACTCATCTTTACCATCTAAGCATGTCACCCTATGGAACTCATCCTGTTTAAAGAAAAAGAGAAAAAAAAAGAGTCAAGGCTAATATAATTAGCGAGAATTACACCAAGATCAATTGAAATTTGTCACTTAATCACTCAGATCCTCTGATATTAAAAATATTACACATAGACCCTTTAATATTTTTACGCGTGTAAGACTTAGACCCCTAATAAAAATATATTTACTAATAAATTATACTTAAACCCCTCTAAAGTTTGTAGGTATATAATAATTAGACCCCTTAAGTTTAAAATATTATATTTAGACTAAAATACTCCAATCAAATGTAGAATATCAAATATTTTAAATTTTACAATCAAAATTCATGTTCTATTGTATTATTTATTGAAATAAAACTAAAATCAAAAATTTAATTTTTTTCTTAAAAATTGTAATTAGTATACAATTATACTATTTATTGGAATAATACAAAAAAAAATCAACACAAGGGATCTAAGTCATTCATAATAAAACATGAATTTTGTACGTGCAGGATCTTGCACAATATAAAAAACGAAAACAGATCTCTCCCTTGGTGAACTTGAGTGAGTCAGTTGAGCGATCAAACACGCTGCTTGGGACAGCCTGTGAGGTCTGGTGGTAACCTGGAACGGTAACGGGAGACCCTCGTGAATTGAAGGAATGATCCAGTAGGGCTGGGGAAAGGTTCCTGGAACAAAGGAGAACAAGTTAGAAGGGCGTCGGAGTGTTTTCCGGCTTATCCCCTCCGACGATCAAGTCAGTTTTTGAAAGGGAGAGGAAGAAGAAAGCACTGAGTATTTTTTCGTAATCAAGAGTTTCTTGTTCCATACTTTTTTGCCTTTTATGAGGAGTATTTATACCTCAAAAGCTCATGATTGCTGTCAGTGTTGTCAGTAGATGATCATTAGGTACAGGCAGTGTGTGCACTGATTCTGATGAGGAATGTCTTCCTTTCTTTAACTGCTCGGGGTGCCGAGCAATCAATGCTGTGTCATTGGGCTGCCGACTGTCTAATGATCTCCACTCGGGGAGGATGCAATAAATGCCCAGCCTTAGAGACATTTATTGCCTTTCAATTCCGAGTCTTACCGCATTGAATGCGGTCTCATCAAGGGAATGGTGTAATTAAATGTTTGCTTTCCCAAGTCATGTGTCAGTAAGGGCATGCGGTTTTTCTGTCTCTGATGTGACACAATTTGCCACGCGTCCATCCCTTATTGGCTGTGGACCCACGCAAATTGTGTAATGAATACAATATATTTTAGCTTTAATTGAGGTAGTTTGATATTTTAAATTGGTCGTTTAAATGACCAAATTAAATTTCAATAGAGAATTTATATACTAATTACGATTTTTAAGACAAAAATTAAATTTTATTTCAATAAAAGATACAATAGAATATAAATTTTAATTGTAAAATTTAAAATATTTGATATTTTATTTTTAATTGAAGTATTTTGATCTAAATATAATATTTTAAACTTAAGAGGTATATACCTACGAACTTTAGAGGGGTTTAAATGTAATTTATTAACAGATATATTTACATTAAGAGTCTAAGTGTTATATATGTACAAACTTTAGGGTTTTATATATAATATTTTAAATATCAGGGGTCTGAGTGATTAAATGACAAATCTTAGGGGGCTCGGTATAATTCTCCCATTATATTATTATGAAAAATATCAGTTATTTCTCAATTAAAAAGAGTGATTGAGGTTCTTTATGTAATTGTACAAATAATAGGTATTCGTTATATTATTTTCACAAAACTTAGGGGCTCGAATGAAATTTACCTTAAACTGTCTTAAATAACTAGCGTTTAGCTCACGCCTAGGGTTCTTCGTTCGGTGCTCTCTGCTCTCAATGAAGTGTGGGGGGGAAAGTTCAAAAACCCCCCAAAATTCAAAACCCTAACAGATCTTCTGCATCTTCAACACCAATATTAGGTACTCTTTATTTCTCTCTTCAAATGGTAGAATACACGGATTCTTCAGTATTGATAAATATCAGATCAGTTAGCTCTTGCTTTCTAGGCCTTTTTCAGTTCGTATATATATATAGTTCAGTTCACATATTTGATATATGTCGATTTATGTCTGTGTATGTATTGTATGTGTAGGTGATTGTAGAACTGTTTACCAGAGAGCACAGAAGTTATACACCTTTCCGCAAAATTTCACTTCTCAATTTTTGAAACATCGGGTCTCTAGCTGTGAGTTACTTGGCTCGATATTCCTCTGTTCATTTTTATGCGATGATTTCAATTCATTGTGTGTTTTTGCACTCATATCCATATTTACATGTGTGTATGCCTATATATGTTTACTATTTTGTATGTGCATTTGTGGTTGATTGGGTTTTTATAGATGTGTGTATGCGTCTTAGAATCTGTGCTTGTAATTGATGTAATGAAGTGTTTCATTGTTGATTTGTAGGCATCATTTAGAGAAATGAGCAACACAGTACGGAGAACTCCCAAATCTGGAAGGCAGTCATTGTTCTTCCATGATTTAGCGACACCAGTTACTTCTCGTAAATCCTCAGGAAAGTTCAGTACTCCAGGTCAGGCAGCAGCTGTTTCAGCTTTATGGCGTGAGAATTTTGCCAACTCCGATCTTCCGCCTCCACCAGTGTTTACTCTTGAAGATCGGTCTGACTTTTCTCCGGAATCTGGGATTCCAGACTATATGGTGTCCCCGGAAATTAAGTCAGACCCAAGAACCCCAGTCCTGAGTTCCGGGAAGGAATTTGCAACTCTGAAAAGCAAGTCTGAGGCAAGCACTTCGTATGCTGTAATGGGTAAGCAACATCTGAATCAACAGACTCCAGTGGCAAGCTTGAGTTGGTGGTCGCCAGGGAAGAGTGGTGGTAGTGGTGAGCCAGATGACAAGGGAAAGGGTTCTCCTGTGAAGGGTGTCGTTCAGCCTGGTGCTTTGATCACACTTCCACCTCCGAGGGAAGTGGCAAGGCCAGAGATGCAGAAGAATTTCTTATCTGTGGGAAACCTTGACGAGGAAGAATGGGTCACTGTCTTTGGGTATCGTTTGGATCTTTACTTTCTGTTTAAACATGTGTTGCATCTAGTTTTAGTACTGTGTTTATGCAGTTTTTGAAGTGGTGCTTAGTTTTGGAATATGTTCATGACATTTGACAAGTTGTTGCCTTATATGGAATGAGATGATATGATACTGTTAGATGATTATACTGATGCCTTGTGGCTTATTGAGATATATGTAGTTGCCAATCCTATTCAAGGCATTTGACTGTGAATTCTGTTTCTGCAATTTTGTGCCTTGATAATGTATTGCCCTACATACTTAGAGCTTGTCATTTGCATGATGGTACTAAAATTTGATATTGAAATATCATTTTCTTATCTTGGGGCCATTTGGATGTCAATTGAAGCTGAGATACTATAATCCACAATGCCAAAAATCTGAGTATATATTTACTTTTGTAGCTCTTGTTTATGGATTCAAATATAGAACTTGTGGGTAGGTGATCATGCACTGTGTTGGTATTATAATTGGGAACTCCTCTCATGTTCCCCAATTTGTTATTTTGTTCTTTTGCTAGTCCAAATGGCTTCACTATAGTGTTATAACTTCATCCCAAAAAATAATAGACCTTGTAGCGAAAATGAAACAATATTGGAGCATTTTGTTCCCTTGAGAGTTCTAACTTTATCCTAAATGATAATAGACCTTGTAGTGAAATAGAATAAAATTGGGGCATTTTGTTCCCTTGGGAGTTTGGAAAAGCATAATATGGCTGATTTATAAATTTTATTAGTGTCTATAGTTACTAGTCTCATTTATTTATGCTGTAGACCTGTAATAACATACTTTGATCTATGTTTCCAGATTTTCCCCAGGTGACACCAACTTCGTTTTGCGCGAGTTTGAAAAATGTGGTTTGATTTTGAAACATGTTCCTGGTCCAAGAGATGCAAATTGGATACACATTCTGTATCAGGTTTTTTTGCTCTTCCACAATTTTTAGTTTGAGCTGCTTGTATTGTATTTCTTTGGTTTTGCATTCATTTATTTTTTTATTTTTTATTTGTAATTCATTTTATGTTCTTGCTGGGGGAAGTATGGCATACACATTTATTTTCTTTGATTAGAAACAATGCAAGTCATTTTGTTACTTTTGAACATGTGTAAAATGGGGTATAAGCTAAGGAGGTGGTAAAGGTGAAGAGTAATCGTCTTCATGCAATTGATTGGAAATAGTCTTCGTGTGAACCAAAATCATCAGATTAAATATGATTACAATCTTCTTTAGTGGGGGTATTTGGATGGATTTGGACTTGTGAGGCTGTTGATTTGTTTCTTCTCAATGACACGCCTCATTGTTCTTATATCTTCCTCTTTGGGCTTATGAAAAAAGTCATCCTTCTTCAATTGAATTTTTACTAGTCATCCTCTGTACTCACATGGCTTGTTAGTCAAATCTCCCTTGGGACCAATCCAAAATCAATCAATGGCTTGTTAGTCAAATCTCCCTTGGGACCAATCCAAAATCAATCTTATTTTTTCAAGTATTGTTTTCAATGAGCGTCTCTGTTCAACTTGGTCAAAAAATATATTGCGAGTGTGAAAAGTTAAGGGTGTGTTCTCCACTTATCTTGATGCTGTTGGAAAACCATTTGAGGTAATTCTTTGATTAACACTTGCAAACGAGTCTAATAATCCAGCAGACGATCTCACAGAACCCTTGGTTGATGGAACTAACCTGGGTAATGACCTCTTTATGATGGCTTGTTGTCAACGCAATAGAGACCAGAAACAATGAGATATTCTGTTCAAGTCTGAAGATTACATATAATATCTACAATTCCATATCCAAAGGTCTATTGGCAGCCTCAACTGTCCATGTATCCTGCTTACTCCTTTAACAATCATCATCAAGAACTTCTCTTTCAAATTTGATTCTCCTAGTGCAATTTGTAGCCCTTTTTGGCAATAATACTTGTGGTTTTTGTGTTAAAAGTGGCTGTTTCAAACCAGAGTATGGCTATTTATATGTTTGCTGCTTTGTTGGTACAGAATCGATCTGATGCTCAGAAAGCTCTCAGCAAAAATGGGATGCAAATAAATGGTGTTCTAATTGTTGGAGTGAAGCCAGTGGATCCTATGCAACGACAGGCTCTGAATGAAAGGCTCAGCAATCAAGGATTTATGACGTTACCTCCTGCACCAGCTAGTAGAAGCTCAGAGCCAAACACTTCGAGAACCTCTCCTCACCTTTACTATCTTCAAAATGGTAGTCTCAGTACTCGCCAGTCATCTGGGACAATTGCCACACCAGCAAAATCTATGGTGTCCAAAATTGTGGATCTGATGTTCGGTGTTTAGTTTTTTGCTTTTACCTTGACATATTTTTCCTTATAATTTCGTTATCTTATGTTTGCGAAGTTCTCTCATTAACTTCCAAGTCCGGCAAATGGTACCAAATGCAAATGCAGTTGAGGGTATTAGTTATCTTTTCCATGTTTCTTTTTGTTAGTTTTTACCCCGCAGCTTGTACTTGTTTAAGGGGGTACTGCAGCGGTTTTAGTGTCTTATTGGGTTGAGAAATCTTACTATGATGTTATGGGTATGGAGGGGTTGGTTGTAGAGTATCACATAATGTTTCATCATAATTGATTGAGCTCTTGTTGTAGTGGTTGGTGTATGAAAAATTTAATTATGCAAGATCTTGTGTCCTTAGATCAACTCATCTCTGTTTACAGTTATGTACATCAACCTACATTCTTTTATGCACTAAATCCAGAAATTTTTGGCTTTGAGAAATATACTAAGCGTGTTTGGAGCTACATTAAATACATAACTTTTAAGGGTTTTGAAGTAAAATAAGTTAGGTTCGTTTGGACTTCAATTTTTTTTACTGTTTTTTGGATCTAAAAAAGTTTATTTAGGTTGATTCAAGAAATGATTTTATGATATTTGGAATTTTGTTGTGGGTTTCATATAATTTTTTGGTTTAGTATATTCATAAAATATTTTTAGTGATGCAAAAAACTTTAAAATTTATATTTTGAGAATTATTATACATAATATATATATATATATATATATATATATATATATATATATATATATGTAATTATTTTTCTATCTTGATGCAAAAAAGTTACTTCAAACGAATTTTTTTTAAAAAAATTTCAGCTTTTTAAAGAACACTCCAAATAGTTTTTGGAGATTTTTTAACTTCGATTTTTTTTGTGAAATTTTTGAAATTGTAACTTTTCACTTAAAAAAGTCAGCTCCAAAAAAATCTATTGTACTTGATTTTCTCCTCCTTATAGTGCTTCATCTAGAGATTTTGGATTTCTTTGTGCTTTTATTGAAGTCTTCATGTCATTTTTGGAATCACAGGAGAAGAAGTATTATTTATATCAACAATTATGCATCAATGTGATTTTACCCAAAATAAAAATTGGACAAATAGGATTGTCCAACTAGTTTAATTGCCCTTTTTTTTTTCTTGACGACGAGAAACCTCTCCATGGTAGAGTAGGATACCGATACATCAAATTAATTTATGCAGAGTAAATATTGGATATTTGTAAGCAATTATTAATCACGAGTATCGGTTAAATTTTAGAGTTATAAACAACAATAAAATTTAAAATAGGCCAAACTTTATTTTACTTCCCTATGGTATACACTAAATGTACTTTACCTCCTTGAGATTTGAAAATGTCTACATAACCCTCACATGATTTATAGACTAAACTATATAGAGAATCAAAGAATAAAATAGCTAAACCTCTACCTAAACCGGTGAGGTGACGTGATGTATTGAATTTCTTGTATAAGATATTAAATCATTAAAGATACAAGATAAATTACAAAGTATATCAAACAACAAAAAATCAGCATTACAACTTGATCAATACTCTAATGCTAATTCGTTGTAGAGTGTTCATCCGTTTGTGGGAGTACTCATCCGTGAGAATCCGTCCAGTAGTCATCCTCCTTTAGTTCATTTTCTAAGCTTAATTACTGCCTTGTTATCAGATTTTATCTCCTCAGTCTTCTTATCTAAACAGTTGACAGAGTCCTTTACGTTATCAAACTGTACTCCTAACTCTATTAACTGCACCAGTAAAATGATATTAATACCTTTCCCTCTATCTTCGTTCTTAATAGACTCCCTATCTCTCTTGCTCCGACAAAGCACGCAGACCACTGTTACGGCATGATTGTTGCTAATGGTACCGCAAAAAATACCTAAAGATGAGGTCGGTAATCTAGATCATGCTATTCAGGTTGGGAGCTCAACTCATTTCTGTTATTTACAGATCTCAACTTCCTGTGTCCACATCTTAAGGAAGGTTGTACAAAGGACAGTTATATCCCACCAAATTTCCCTTTTTTTTAGCATCAATCACTCGGTAGACACAAGTCAAACACAAGAATAACTATAAATAGGAGGCAAGTTCCTTGAAAGAGAGAACAAGCCATTGTAGCATCGCAAAAACACTCTTTGTAAACTTCGCACAATAATCAATATACTCAAGAGGAAGAAATTTCCTTAAGAGTGGATTAATCGAGCTCCGAAACTGGTGAATCACTACAAACATTCTGTATGATCACCCACTTATCTTGAAATTCTATTCTCTAGAGTTTTAGAGTTCAGACTGAACTATATCTAACTGTTCAATATACTTTACATTCACGTCACTGCTCAATCGTAATTAGAATATCATCAATTGCAACTTCAACCTACACCACAGTAGTCACGGTTCTTCTTCACAGTCACCTATCAGCCACTTACTTCTCAAATTCAATAGCATAATTGAGAATAAAATGGATAAATGAAAAGAAGGAAAAAAAAGAAATTCAAGTACCACTAAATGCAAAACCAACCGATACACATAGTAATGAAGGTTGAAATGAAGAGAGAAGAAACTGGGAAGACTTTTGTAGATTGTTTGCATCTGGTTATCCATGGCCCATCCATTTCTGTTTGGTCTTCTAAAATTTGATTTTGTGTATTCCACTTTGTTGTGATCGTGCAGTAATTATGGGGAATAGTAAGGAATCAAACAATTAAGAAAGCAGGAGAAAATAACACATAGAGATTTACGTGGTTCGGCAATGTGCCTACATCCACGAGAGCGAGCGGCCGTTCTTTTCCATTATAGAATAGAGTTACATCTTAAGTATTTATATAACCCTAATATGGACGTATTTAAAAAAATACCCTTGTACCGTACTGCGGGGGCGTTGCCCCCGCACCCCCAACTAATCAGCGTCCCCTTTATATAAATCCCGCTCCGGCATCTGCCTCCTTACCATTATGCACACAACAAATGTGAGTCACACATACTTTAACAATCTCCACCTTGACAAATATTCACCTCTTAGAAGAAAAAAAAGAAGAGGACATGTATTCGGGAACTCCACCGGGGACGCTGAGTTGAGGCATCTCCCATCTAGCAACTAGATACATTAATCAAGTCCAAGCAGTGCTTGAACTTGTCTGTAGTAACAGGCTTTGTCAACATGTGTGCTGCATTCTCAGAAGTGTGAACTTTCTCAAGTAATAGTTCACCAGAAGAAACCAGTTCTCTGATCTTATGAAACCTCACATCTATATGTTTGGTCCTCGCATGATACACCTGGTTCTTTGCCAAATAAATGGCACTATGACTGTCACAATGCAATTGAACTCCACCTTGCTGGGCACCCAGCTCCTTGACTAAACCTGTAAGCCACAAAGCCTCTTTGGCAGCCTCAGCTACTGCCATATACTCTGACTCAGTAGTAGATAGTGCAATTATAGGCTGTACCATGGACTTCCAACAAATAGGTCCTCCCACAAGAGTAAACACATAACCTGTGGTAGACCTCCTGTCATCCAAGTCCCCTGCATAGTCTGCATCCACATATCCCATAACTGAAGGGTCACTCTGTTGTCTGCTAAACCTGATGCCATAGTCTGTAGTATCCCTCAAGTATCTGAAAATCCACTTGACTGCATCCTAGTGCTGTCGACCCGGATTTAAAAGAAACTTGCTAACCACGCTGACAGCTTGTGCCAAATCTGGTCTTGTACAAACCATAGCATTCATCAAACACCCCACTGCACTAGCATATGGGACCTTTGACATGTTATGAACTTCATCATCTGTCTTCGGGCACTGAGCGGTAGACAATCTGAAATGATTCGCCAAAGGTGTACTTACTGATTTTGCATAACTCATGCTGAACCTGTCCAACACCTTCTCCACATAGCTATGTTGAGATAGCCATAATCTCCTAGAAGCTCTGTCCCTGCGAATCTCCATCCCAAGAATCTTCTTGGCCGCACCCAAATCCTTCATGTCAAATTCTCTACTCAACAAAGTCTTCAACTTGTTGACCTCACTCATACTCTTGGCAGCAATCAACATATCATCCACATAAAGTAACAGAAAAATAAATGAATCATCATCAAGCCTTTTTACATAGACACAACAATCATACTCACACCTTTTGTAGCCAATTCGGATCATGTAAGAGTCAAATCGTTTGTACCACTGCCTCGGAGACTGCTTCAGCCCATAAAGTGATTTCTTCAAATTACAGACCAAATGTTCCTCTCCAGGGAGACTGAACCCTTCTGGCTGTACCATGTAAATCCATTCCTCCAAGTCGCCATGAAGGAAAACTGTTTTTACATCCATCTGCTCCAACTGCATATCTGAATGTGCTACTAGTACCAACACTGTCCTGATGGAAGTGTGTCTGACCACGAGAGAGAAGATCTCATCATAGTCAACCCCTTTTCTCTGTGAGTAACCCTTTGCTACTAGACGAGCCTTGAATTTTTCTCCCTCATTTTCTGATACTGCTTCTTTCTTCTTATACACCCATTTGCACCCTATTGCTCTCTTCCCCTCGGGAAGTTCCACCAACTCCCACGTCTGGTTCTTATGCAGAGACTCCATCTCCTCCACTATAGCACCCATCCATCTACTTTTCTCTTGGCTTTGTACTGCCTCCTGAAAAGTTGTAGGATCCCCGCTACTAGTAATAAGCGCATAAGAAACCAAATCTTCAAAACCATACCTGGTAGGTGGCTTGATATTGCGTTTGGGCCTGTCTGTGGCTATACTATGATGTTGTTGATCACCTGAGATAGAACGCTCTACATGCTGAGCATCCTCTTCTCTACCATGATTCTCTAGCTCCACCTGCACCACATGGTCATTAGTGCTACAATTTTCTGGTACTTGTTTCTCTTCTTCCTGAGTACGCTGCAACATGGCTTTTTCATCAAAAAAAACATCTCTACTGATCACCATCTTGTTTGCCTTCGGATCCCAGAGATTGAAGCCTTTCACTCCTTTCTGATATCCCAGAAAGATACACTGTCTAGACTTCGCATCAAGCTTCGACCTCCCCTCACTAGAAACATGTACATAGGCTGCACATCCAAACACTCTCAAACCAGAGTAGTCTACCTCACTGCCTGTCCACACCTCCTCTGATACTTTCCCATCTAGTGCTGCCCTCGGTGATCTGTTAATCAAGAAACATGCCATATTCACTGCCTCTGCCCAGAAATTCTTTGCAAGCCCTGCATTCAACTTGAGACACCGAGCTTTCTCGGCTATCGTTCTGTTCATCCTTTCCGCTACACCATTTTGTTGTGGTGTCTTGCGGACTGTGAAGTGTCTCTTGATCCCATGCTGCTCACACAACTCCTGGAACTTTGAATCTGTGTACTCAGTACCATTATCTGACCTGAGGCATTTAATCTTCCTCCCTGTTTGGTTCTCTATTTCAGCTTTCCACAGCTTGAACTTGGCAAACGCTTCTGACTTGTGCCGCATGAAGTACACCCAGACCTTTCGTGAGTAATCATCAATGAAACTCACGAAATACATGTATCCTCCCCGTGATAGTACGCTAACTGGTCCCTAAACATCTGTATGGACATAGTCGAGAACCCCCTCTGTCTTGTGTGTGGCTGTCTTGAACTGCACCCTATTCTGTTTTTCAAGAACACAATATTTGCAAAAATTGAGCTTGCATGTCTTGACACCCTTCAATAGATTTTTCTTATGAAGCTTTATCATCCCACACTCACTCATATGACCCAGCCGCATATGCAACAAGACTGTATTATCTGATTCAGACTCTACAGCAGCAACTCCACCTACAATTGTAGTACCCAACAGTCTGTAAATGTTTCCTACTACTTTCTGTCCCTTCATCACTGTCAGCATGCCTTTACTTACTTTCATTACTCCACTTATAGATTTGTAACTATAACCATTACAATCCAAAGTGTCCAATGAAATCAAATTCTTCCTTAGATCCGGTACATGTCTAACATCACACAACGTTCTAACCATACCATCAAACATTTTAATTCTAATATTTCCTATTCCAACAACTTTGCAAGATGCATCATTACCCATCAAAACAGAACCAGAATTTACTGACCTGTAGGTGTCAAACCAATCTTTGTTGGGTGTCATGTGATAGGAACATGTTGAATCCATAATCCAAGAATTTGTTAAACGATTTGAACTAGATAAAACAGAAAGCATATCTCCGTCACCACTCTCTGAATCTTCTTCTTCCACTACGTTTGCAGACTTTGATGCACCCTCTTTGTTCTCTGAATCCCCTTTTTTTTCTCTGGACAGTCCCGTTTAAAGTGCCCCTTTTTCCCGCACTTGTAACACGAGACAGAGACGTCCTTCTTCTTCTTCCTCGACTTGGACCGGGCTTTATTGTTACCCGATCCATTCCGAGATTTGCTTTTTCCACGTTCCTGGTTACCTTTCACCACAAGCCCTTCACCTTGTGAAGCCTCATCACTGGCTTTCTTCCGCTGATGAAAACCTAACAGAGCACCTGTGACATCCTCCAATTCGAGGGTTTCTTTCCCCCACATCAGAGTCGTAACCAAATTCTCGTACGTAGGAGACGCCGGTAGGGAATTCAGCAACATCAGCGCCTTGTCTTCGTCTTCGAACTTCACATCAACTCGCTTCAAATCGCTGATGATCTGATTGAACACGTTGATGTGTTGGGTCAAATCCGAGCCCTCTGACATCTTAAGACCATATAGTTTCTGCTTAAGATAGAGCTTGTTCGTCAACGACTTGGACATATACCGACTTTTCAGTTTCAACCAAACTTTCGCCGGTGATTCCTCATCCATGACGTGATACATCACTTCATCAGCCAGACAAAACCTAATAGTCGCCACAGCCTTCGCTTCCAATTCTTTCCAATCCATGTCGTCCATCCCTGTCGACTGTTTTCCGTATAATGCCTTCACCATGCCCTGCTGCACTAACAGGTCCTTCACCCTCCTCTGCCATAATCCGAAATTCCCAATTCCGTCGAACTTCATGATGTCGAATTTTGTAGAGGAAATCCCAGACATCGTAGTCTAGCTCTGATACCAATTGTTGTGATCGTGCAACAATTATGGTGAATAGTAAGGAATCAAACAATTAAGAAAGCAGGAGAAAATAACACACAGAGATTTACGTGGTTCGGCAATGTGCCTACATCCACGAGAGCGAGCGGCTGTTCTTTTCCATTATAGAATAGGGTTACATCTTAAATATTTATATAACCCTAATATGAACGTATTTACAAAAATATCCCTGTACCGTACCGCGGGGGCGTTGCCCCTGCACCCCCAACTAATCAGCGTCCCCTTTATATAAATCCTGCAAGGCAGATGCCGTCAAAGGCTCTGCTCCGCTCCGCTACGCTCCGCTCGCTCCGGCATCTGCTTCCTTGCCATTATGCACACAGCAAATATGAGCCACACATACTCTAACACACTTTTTGTCTTATTCTTGTTGCCTTTTTCTCATTTAAACAATTCGGTCGTATCGTGTCATTTTTATCGTGTCGTATCGTATCATTTTTATACCGTGTCATTTTTGGTACGTGTCAAGTTTGTGTTAATAAAAAATTATTAACTTAAAATGGAAGTTTTAAAAACCCATTAAATGAAACGAACATTTCAGAGAGGAGTTAAAAATTGGAAAAAATGTTGAGTTTAATTAAGCTAATTAAACGTGTCAGGTGAAATACCCCACGTTAAGATTTACCAAGTTCGTATTAAAAAATATTTTATTTATACTCGATTTATTTATTAATTCGTGTCTAACAAGTTATAAGTTGTGTTATATTGGATTTGTGTCGTCTATCAATCGTGTATATAAACGAGCCGTGTCGTGTATTTTTTTTTATTGGATTCATCCATATCCAATTCATTTATTAATCGTGTCGTATCGGATCCACTCATTTACTAAAGTGATGACTTAAAGAAAACACAAATCCTTTAACTTTGTATTGTGATGACTTAAAAAAAACACAAATCCTTTAACTTTGTATCGAATTCGTGTTATATTTTAAGTAGAATAGATATATTATGTCAACAATTTTATGTTGCGTACCTGTTTTCTAATAAATGGATAAATGTTCAAGTAAATTCCACAAATTTAATAATTATCCACATAATATATAATAAAATTTTACTTTATTTATTTTTTAGCTTTTATATTGGACAATGTTGCCGTGTAATGGTTGCATTAAATATTTACTCTAAAAACAGAACTAAGTGACAAACAAGCCATCGATTCCCATCAACTATTCTGTCACGGGCATGGTCCTTGACCATTGACCTCTGAACCCCAGATATCCGACACGTGTGTCCTGTCTGACAACGCTACTTTCCCCTGACACCCGCTTCACCATTTTAAAACGCCGCACCCTCTTCGGACACTTTCAACTTAAACCCATTCTACACAGAGAAAGTTGCAGATGGACGGACGAAGAACAACGTCGGAGCTGGGTATACAGCTCCCGGAGGCGAAGGTGGCGGCCGAGACCGGCACAATGAGCGGTCCACTGGTGTCAGATGGGGCCGATCGGAAAGTTAGCCGGAAAACTGAACTTCTGCATGTTGTGTTGAGGCTGGTGTGTCTTTTGACATCCGTGACGGCGTTGTCAGTGATGGTTACTGCAAAGGAAGCTTCCACTATCTCCATCTATGGGTTTAACCTACCTGTGTACTCCAAGTGGTCCTTCTCTAACTCATTCGAGTAAGTTTTTGCTTAACCATTTTTCTGTTAACTCATTTCCATTCGTTTTCTCGTTATATAGCTTGTTAAATAGTTGCTAATGGTCATTGTTTCGCTGCCGAGAAACCTGGGGAAAAGAAATAGGAAGTTTGGCCATTGGAGTCCAGGATTTCTTGTTTTCTCTCATTTTCTCACCAACCAAACAGAACAATAATTGGAATTTATGTTAGAGGTAAGAAGTGCCCACTACTGACCTTGTATTTGTGTTATGATTTGAGTTACCGGGCTTTGGCCGAAATGGACAGTAGTCCGTTAGAAGTGGGGGCTTAGTTTGTTGGTTTGTCATGTTATGGGGACCCTGACATGACGGTATTTACCCTAGCCTGGTGTGATGATTTTCCAGTCATGCACATATCGACAAGTTTTTATTACCGCCTCTCACTAGCTTCTTGACACCTGATTGAATAGAGAGACACACCCGTGAGTGACTCTATTCCCTGGACATTTTTGTGAATGATTATTAATGGAATTGCCCTTTATGTCCTATTGGTTGTTTCTCAGTAGTCAATATTTCTCTTTCTTTATCTCTGTGGGTGTCTCAGTAGTCATTGAAGCTCATTCTTCACATGGAATGATCTGTTTTGTTTGGGTACATTGATGGAGGGATTGTTGTGCAGGGTTTATAGGCAGCTCTTTTAGACCGTTCGATTGTTATGTATCTAAGTGCCATCTTGGCTTATCATTGTCTTCTGTAGGTGTCCTGGTTGATCAATAACACGGGGGGTCAGTTTAATGGCCGTTCATTACAGAGTCCCTATAGATTGTATCAATGGATGTTGTCAAGGTTGGTGCCAATGGAAGTGCATTAGAGCTGAATAGCAAACTTTTCATTTTCACATTGGTTAGGTGAAGTTCATTTAGTCTGTATGATATGTGAAATTGGAATAATTTTAAGACCGTCATGAGTTTTATATTGATATTGTTTTGGGGCATGACAAAAGTTGAGAATATGTTTTGAATGATAAGTTGTTAAATAATGTGAATTTGCACTGAGTAGGTATCTGGTTGGAGTTTCGGCAGCTGTTGCTGTACACTCTGTGCTTCAACTGCTTTTTAGTGTGTCAAGGCTGCTTCGGAAGTCTCCAGTAATTCCTTCTAGAAACCATGCGTGGCTTATTTTTGCTGGAGATCAGGTAATTGATGTATATCCTTGTTTGTGATTTTTAATGTATTTACTTAGGCAAGAGAAAGGGAGAACAAACTACTAAACTTACATTCTTTCATATTTTGTGCATGTTCAGCTGGAGTTTTCAAAGATTCTGTGTTCTGTGGTGATGAATAAAGTTTGTATAGTTTTGTGTTTTTGTCATATTATTGTAGCTATGGCTGACCGCTCCACTAATTGCTTCGGAGTTCGGGCAAAAACTCTTTTCAATAAGCCTGGATTTTATGAAAAATAGGTTACTGGGAAGTGGAATTAGCATGACAGTATTAAAATAGCTTGAAAGTATTATGTAGCCACACCAAATGAGTACCTCATATTAAATTATAATTTTTATACTTTTTTATTATGGGAGGGGCAATGAAAATAGCTGATAAAACAAATGCAGGTAGTGGATTTTCTGTTTGTCTGTAGGTGAAACCTCCATTTCATGATGTTTGGAGAAATTCTAGGCTTCTAGTCAATCAAATTTTGATTGGTCTCATGTAGGATGATGCATCTTTCCTGAAATTGACATGACTCAGTAATGTCTGTAAACTTTTTAGTTAATACATTTTTCACCTCCAAAAGACATGTTGCATTGGTAAAAAAAAAAAAATGCAATAATCGGTGCAAGTAAGTATGAATTTCATAGCTGAGACTAGTTCAGATAGTCTAAGCGATTTCCAATTTTTGGATTCTCATTGTTGACTTCAAAGATTTTTAGCTTGATTTTTAAGGATATATAACCCTTTCGGCGATATTATGATAGAATGTGTATCACTCCCTACAACTGCAATACATATGGCTGAAGGCAATCTTCAAATCTAAGGTGTTTTAGAAAATAAAATTAATGACAATATTCTCTACAAAAATAAGATTCACATTGGATTTGTTTTAAGCATTCTTTTACCCCCAAATAGAGGCATCCATATATTCTTCTTGGCTCAACTGCCTGCATGAGCTTAGTTCCTTGGTATGGCCCCTGTAAAGGTTTTATGAGGACATACAGTAAGGTTAATTCAAATTTTTGCCAATTAATATGCACAAGAACTTGAGTGGCATAGGTTTGAAATGATTTTTTAACAATTCAGTGGTGTTATTCTTCCATAGCTTCTGATTATCTTGTGTTGCAGGTATTTGCATATGCAATGATGAGCGCTGGGTCAGCTGCATCAGGTGTCACTAACCTAAACCGCACAGGGATCCGACACTCGGCTCTACCAAATTTCTGTAAGCCCTTACATGGTTTCTGCAATCATGTTGCTGTCTCCATAGCCTTCACTTTCTTCACCAGCTTCTTGCTTGCCACATCAGTTGTTCTTGACGTCATTTGGCTATCTAAGCACTGAATTTCCCTTGTTTCCGACTAACTTTATGTAAACTATGTTTGTGTTGATGTATATTTTGGGATTATCTGCAACACCACACAAGCAGTTGTGAAATGGCTCAGATCACAATCACAAAAGCTCTTACTTCAAGCCAAGCTTGGCTGTTCGATGCAAACTCGTATTATGCTTTTTACCTATATTCTTATCAAGGAACTCGAAATGAGCTATTTTGTTATGAGTCATTATTGAAGGAAGGGTGAGGTTGGCCCTGACAAAGTCGGTAAGAGAAGGCTCTGAAGGTGAAAGTTTGGTTGTAAATGAAATGGCTTTTGTGAGTAGTAGTTTGTGTTAGGGAAATCGAGACCTAGGCTGACTTTAGAGCCGTGAGACAGGTCTATCTCGATCCCTTTTGTAGATTATCATATCTCTGTTTTCCTGTGCTAGGGCACACATCCCATGGTCACAGGGTTGCAGGTGGTCTTTGAGAAGAAAACAAACGGTTGTGGCACACCAAGCATGTAACTGGTAATGACGCAACTGGCCTTATGAAAGGGTTGCATTACCGTGCAAGGTTTCATCACTTCAATTCTCTCTCTGCATGCTTCTTTACAGAATTCGCATATTAACAGATGTTATGATCTCTTTTAACCAGCAAGTTCTATCCTACCGTTGCCCTTTTTTTTTCTTTCTTTTTCTGGTACAGTGTCGTAATGTACAAGTGTTGTAATTTTTTATTATTTTTTTAAACAAATTTTGGAAGTCATTCATAACTTTTGGGCATACTTGAGATTGATTCTAAAATAATCCTAACCAGTGTACATAAGTTTAGAAAAGCTGGACAAAATCGGTGGTTAGGCAGACGTTCTATTGTATTGTTCGTGGTGTTGCAACGAATCCAATGAATGATCCTCATTGGGGGAGGTGAGGGGCACACGAAAGGGGGTAGGGCTTCGGTGTCACCTTGGGGAAGCCCAGCCAAGCTGGATTTCTAGCCAAAAAAAAACACTTAAAAAAGTAATAACATGAACAAGAAAGTTCTAATTTGTCTGGGTTTTTTTTCGCTTTGTGCTCGATACCGAATGATTTAATTATTTTATATGATACTTTGTGTTGATTTTTTGTAGAGTCTAGTTTGTATATGTGATCCGGATGATGACCCGACTTGAAATAACGTTTTGTGGTTTTTTAATGAAAAATTTTTTGAGGCTTAGTCTATGGAGCGAAGGACATATAAAATCCGTTGTTTCGGTGATTAGAGTTAATATGGTGAATTGTACAACCACTCTCTATATTCAACTTTCTCAATAGTGAAATCTTTGCAGCTTTGTGACGTAGGCAAATTATCGAACCACGTAAAATTTGTGTCTTGTTCTTTCTTATTTCCTATTATTTTATATTCTTGATTTGTTTTTCGATTGTGTGTTTGTTAGTGGATTTAAATTGTTGTTAAATCTCAACACTTTGATTGTCATAAATTAATTTCAATGTGGTCAATAGACTAACAATTGTTTCAAATTCTATTAATTTCAATGTGATCACTTTGTACTCACGTGTTTTGCTCTGGGCAAGACTATAAACTCACAATTCAGATCCTTCATGCCTTATTCATATTCGTCCCCACACCACAGTGGCTCCAAACCAACAGAGGAAGAAGAAGAGCAGCAACAAAGGAAGAAAAAGAAGAAGATCTACATATGGACAGTTTCTGCTGTTGTGGTAAGAGGACGGAAATGAAGACGTCGTCATGTACAAATTTCAACCCTGGGAAAAAGTTCATGATTTACGGGAATAAACAAGTTTTTTTGTACAAATTTCTTCGCCTTTTCGCTGCATGTTAGAGGATTTTCAATTATGAATCAAATTTTTATTCAAATTTAAGTAAAAAAATTGATTTAATACAAAGAATTATAATGGACAAACTTAAATTTAAAAGAAACATTCAAATTTAAACGAGGGTAAATCCAAACTTAAAAGAAAATAAATATGATCATTAGATCTTTAAAAGATGGACAAATCTCACCATTAAAGATTTAGATAAGGATTTAACTCTCCTTTGATTTAAATATAAGTTGAGTCAAAGTAATATATGGGTGTAATTCATTTAAGTCTCCTTGTGAGGTCTTTCTGTCATTTTAAAAGATATTAGCCATTTTGTTTAATTTTACTACAATTCAGGGATATCTGTGTAATTCAACTGACAGATTAATATCCGTCTCTTCTCTATCGCTGGTATAGGTGGGGAGGAATTAGGGTTTATTCAGAATCCTAATTCTGAATTTTTGATCTTCGCAGATTTCATTGAATGCAAACAATATTCAAGGTGGTACTCGACTTATTCGCTTCAATTTCACTACAGAATGTGATCAATTCTCGAACTTCTCTTCAAATACTCCCCAAAATTCATGGCCTGTCACTGCATTCTCAGTTCTTCATTCTTATCATCTCTCCCTCTACATCAACAACCCAAGATTCTTACAATTAATCCCTCAATCCACATTCGCCAACGAATCGCATGCCATTTTGGTTGCTCTGAAACTGACGAAGAATCAAAATCGAAGAAACACCTCTTGAATTTGCTCAAACTGTCCGTAACACTCACTGTAGTCTCGGGTTCACTGCCACAACCTTCTTTAGCAGCCAAAGTTTCTGAAAAGAGGCGTTCGGCGAAGAAAACCGAAGCTTTTACACCGCAACAATTGAAATCATGGTCACAGGGACTTCCCACTGTGACCAATCGGCTTCCATATACAGAAATTTTGGGTTTGAAGAAAGAAGGAAAGCTTAAACACATAATTAAACCGCCTAGTGTAGGTCTAAAGCAGAGGCCTCAGGTGGTTTTAGCTGTTTTGGAGGATAATTGCGTTGTTAGGATTGTTTTACCTTCCATAGAGACTGATTCAAAGTTTTGGGCACAATGGGATGAATTAAAGATTGATTCTGTTTGTGTGAATGCATATACTCCACCGTTGAAAAGACCAGAAATTCCATCGCCTTATTTGGGGTTTTTGTCCAAAATTCCAGTTTGGGTGTTTTCGTTTGTGAAGCAGAAGCCACAGTCCAAGAAGGCTTTGGAGTTGAAGAGGGTAAGGGATGAGTTGAAAAATAGGCAGAATGATCAATTCGAGAGGATGAAGGAAGAGAGAGAAATGATGGAGAAGACCATTAGAACGCAGAAGAAGATGGAAGAGAAGAGAAGGAAGAAGGAGCTGAAGAAGATGAAGTATGAGGAGTCATTTCGTCAAGCGCGTATGAATAATGAGCGCATGTCGGGTGTCTGGGATAGATTAGCTAGTGATCCAAATGTTGCGACAGCGCTTGGGTTGGTCTTCTTCGTTATATTTTATCAGACAGTGGTTCTCAGTTATAGGAAACAGAAGAAAGATTACGAGGATAGGTTGAAGATTGAGAAAGCAGAGGCGGAGGAGAGGAAGAAAATGAGGGAGCTGGAGAGGGAAATGGCGGGGATTGAGGGTGGAGATGAGGAGGATGAGGAGGGAGAAAAAGGTGAGGATAATCCTTACATGAAGATGGCAAAACAATTCATGAAATCTGGTGCTCGTGTTCGTCGGGCACATAATAAGAGGCTTCCTCAGTATTTGGAAAGAGGTATAGATGTGAAGTTTTCTGATGTTGCTGGTCTTGGGAAAATAAGGTTTGAGCTGGAGGAGATCGTGAAGTTCTTCACTCATGGGGAAATGTACCGCAGGAGAGGAGTCAGAATACCAGGTCAGATTTCTCTGGACTTTGATGATATCCTTTCGGTTAATTAGTTCACTTTGAACTTAAAATCTTGTTATTAGTGTTTCTGGTGGGCATTGAATATTCATATTTTGTTCGTAAGCTGTTTGGTGTCAGAACTTCTGATTGAAAGAGGTTTTACGGAACTTCATTCGTTGCTTCTCATTTGAGGAATGTTGTCCAAACCAATTACTTGTACCCCAAAGTTCTCCAACCCTGGGTGCTACTGGTTTCTCTATTTAATCTAAAAAACAAAATAACAACCATTATGCTGCGACTTCAGAACCGTCCTTGCAGCACCTGTGATTAGCAACTTTCATCCCAAACCAGCCTGCATGAATGACATTTTCCTTATAATGTGAATGTTAGATCACCAGTATTATTTAGTTTATATTTTGATATTTCCTTATAATGTGAATGTTGGATCACCAGTATTATTTAGTTTATATCACATCAAATAGGAGGCAATGTTTTGGAAAAGATACTTTTTTGATCCCAGTTTAAGCCTTGTGACCTTCTACAAGAAAGAGGCATTTGGAAGGTTTTCCAGAAGCAGTTGAGACCAAGTGCATTGGCTCCTATAACTTCGTGAATTTAGTCATCCGCTAATAAGATGTTATCAGTGATGAACTGTTTTTCCTTTGATTGCCCTGTTATTTAATATTTCATTTATCCTTTTATTTGTTTATGGAAAATGGTCTGCTTTTTTCCTTCCATGTCTTAGCATCTATGTATCTTTTTCTTTCTGTTCTCTGCATTAGGTTTTCTTCTTTGTTCACTCCTCTTTCTGGTATAACTTTATAGGCTTTTCATGTTGATGGTATGCCCTTTAGCAGAAAAAGACTCATGTATACCGCAGGCACTAATTTTATTTTACTGTTCACAAATTTTCCTTTTCATGTCACACTCCCCAATGGAGGGAGCCTCATACATTGGGCTGCCACTTTTTTAGTTGTGTATTCTATGGGCTTTCATATTCCAAAAATGGTGTGGCTCTTTCCTTTTTCATTTGTTTCCTTCTTAGAGGATCTATGTTTCAGTGGCCTGTCTACAGTCATTGCCGCCATCAAGATATATAATATTGCATGCTTTTTCAAACATATTTAGTTTATATACACTACCTTATAATTTCGAAGCCAATTATGCCTGTCTGTTTCATTTTATTTATTCTCTTAACTTTTAGTTTCTGGTTTCTCGTGATGTATTTTGTTTCCTACAAAGCTATGTATTATATGCTGTTCTTATGGCCTGGTAGCTGACTTGATCTTTAGTTCAACCTCTCATCCCTATTTGAGAATTACTAAGATCTGTTTCTACATTTCCCCTTTTTGGTTATCTTCTCTGGCTGTCGTTTGCATGCGATGTAACTTGGGTTGGATTGTCCACCTTCTGTATGTTGCTTTCAGGTGGCATACTTCTTTGTGGTCCTCCTGGGGTAGGGAAGACACTATTAGCAAAAGCTGTTGCTGGCGAGGCAGGCGTGAACTTCTTTTCCATTTCTGCCTCTCAGTTCGTGGAGATATATGTGGGGGTTGGTGCTTCCCGTGTACGAGCACTCTACCAAGAAGCAAGGGAAAATGTAGGCATTTTCTTGAGCTTCTTTCTAGCTTCATATTTTTCCTGATCGTGAGTTTTTCAATGTTCTCTCCTTTCTATTAGTAGTGATTTAGGTGTTAATGTCAAGAGGGGAGACTGATTTCCAGTGCTAAAATTGCATAATTCTTATACCATTCCTTTTTGCTGTTTCTGTCAGATATCTTCACTTCATGGGCATCATGAATACTTCATTTGTGAATATGCTTTGACACTGCCAAATAATTCTTAATATGAACATTCTTCCATTGGTTTGCACAGGCTCCATCTGTTGTCTTCATTGACGAGTTGGATGCTGTTGGAAGGGAACGTGGTCTGATTAAGGGTTCTGGTGGACAAGAACGTGATGCGACTCTCAATCAGGTGGGCTTGGGCGTGCTTTAAAATTTTTTACTTTGATACTGCTTTAAATGATAAATCGAATATGCATTAATATCCAGTGGCTATCAATATGTTCCAGCTCCTTGTGTGCTTGGATGGGTTTGAAGGAAGAGGAAATGTGATCACTATTGCTTCCACAAATAGGCCAGACATTTTAGATCCAGCACTAGTAAGACCTGGACGATTTGATCGGAAAATATATATTCCTAAACCAGGCCTCATAGGTCGCATTGAAATTCTGAAGGTTCAGTTCATCCCTTTTATCAATAGTACATGCACATGATGTACTGGTTCAATTGCATATGAAGATCCTAGTAATGTGACTTCTCTTCTCTATTTCGTGGCGGTAGGTCCATGCTCGTAAGAAGCCAATGGCTGAGGATGTGGACTACATGGCTGTTGCCAGCATGACTGATGGAATGGTTGGTGCTGAGCTGGCCAACATAATTGAGGTTGCTGCTATCAATATGATGCGTGATGGAAGAACTGAGGTAGTATTTGCTTTTGCAAACATTGAATTGTTATTTTCTTTAAGTTTGTCATCTGTTGTAGTAGATAACTTACCTAGTTAGTACTGCTATGTATAACCTAAATGCAGTAGTCACTATTCATTTGCTATAGAAGTTGTGGGAAACGAAGGCTTTACGAAGTTAAACAAAATGCAGGAGATGGTAGAATTTTTAAAGACTTTGCCTTTGGTAAGAAGTATTGATATAATTCTTTGAGGAAGGAAACGTCAACAATTCAGTGGCACCAATCTCTGATTTTTTTTCCGCAATCATTATTTTTTTGTGCAAACATGATTCTTGCAGCTTCGATATCAAGAATAAAGAGAATTTCATGTGAGTTAATGCACTAGAAATAACTCTTATGGACTATGAAAGGGAAAAGAAGGCCCTATTGCGAGAAATATGTAACTTATGAACGAATCACACTCCAAGTAAACACTTATTAAAACATTGTATATAATGTGCTCAAACAAACCATGTGAGTTGGAGTGGACACCCTTATTGGGAATATCTCTTTCTCCCCATCACAAAGTAGCAGACTAACAGTCATAGAATTTTGTTATATATTTTAATAATTTAAATCCATAAGTTCACATATTGATGTTTGTGTATGTACATTTCTGTCTTAATGTAATTCCTGATATGAACAGTGTTTCATGTGATGCATCTTAACTTCTTGTTGTATATTTCTGAAAAGATTATGGGCCTTGTAGCACTGTGGTTTGCAGAATAAGTCCCCAGGTCCATATTCGGTATCAACCCATGGTTGCTTCTTAGATTATGAGACGATGGGCTTGGACAGTTCCCACTATTTTGTGTGTACACATGGCTAAAGGAATAGGTGCACATAGACACTGTTACAATATATTCTTAATCTCAACATCATTACCTGCAGTTGCTATTGTTGTGGTCATTCCACATTGGTATTTCTGAATGTGTTACTGCACCTGTGCAGATTACCACTGATGACTTATTACAAGCCGCACAAATAGAAGAAAGAGGAATGCTTGATCGAAAGGAGAGGAGCCCTGAGATGTGGAAGCAAGTTGCTATTAATGAAGCAGCAATGGCTGTAGTGGCCGTGAACTTCCCTGATCTAAGGAATATTGAGTTTGTATAGCCCTTACAGTCAACTCTATGCTTTTATTTAATCCCTTGCATATATTGTCTAGTATTATGTGATCCTTTATTAATGGTTATATATGATGTTTGATTAATACCATCAGTGTTATGGAATGTCACCATGGCTTCTGATTAATTGACACTATTTCTTTGAGCAGGTCACTATCGCACCTAGAGCTGGCAGAGAATTGGGCTATGTCCGGATGAAGATGGATCACACCAAATTTAAGGAAGGAATGTTGAGGTATTGCTTTTGTCTGCGTCCGTTATTCTTTTCTTCTGCATCCGTTATTCTTTTCTTCCCCTTTTCTTTTTTAATTCTTCTCTTGGGTGTGTATAGTTTTAAGGCAATGAAGATTTATATAACAGTCGATAATAGGCAATGGTGTAGTTTTTGGTTTTTAATTAACAAAAATGTTTTTATGATTACTGCAATAATAGGTTGCCTTGAGGAATGCTATGGAGACTCTTGCTGTTCTACTTTTTAATTTTTAATCATCTTTTCTGTTGTGTGGCTTCCACCACTGTCATTTCTCTTCTGTTTATGGATATAACATTTCTTTTTACGTCAAATTTCATTCAGTCGGCAATCCCTCTTGGATCATATCACTGTTCAACTAGCACCGCGTGCGGCTGATGAGATATGGTACGGTGAGGGCCAGGTAAGAAATCCTTGCACTTCGTTTCATATATATTTGTATAATTTATTGCAGAATTCTTTGAGCCAGATTATGGTGCAAAAGGTATAATAAAGCCTAATGTGCTGTTAGAGAAGTGGCAACATTTGTTGATTGAATTATTAGGAGAATTGTGGACAAAAGTCACATGATCTGCAATTTTACAGAATATATTGCCTATTATGTGGTATAGACGTGAAATTATTTATGAATTATTTTGGCATGACACATTTAGGTAGTTTTAAGGAAGGCCGTATTGACTGATGATTTTGTTGGTGTTTATATTGAGATTGTAAAAGATTAGATCATCCTGATCTTCTCTTTTGCTTGTTATGAGCAGGTAGTGCTGTTAAAGAAATTAATGTACTGATTTATTTTATTGAGGCCTTGAAATGATTGGTAACTAATGGATTGAAATGTTGCAGTTGAGTACGATGTGGGCAGAAACGGCAGACAATGCTAGGTCAGCTGCACGGGCTTTTGTTCTTGGTGGCCTTTCCGAGAAACATTACGGTTTGAATAACTTCTGGGTTGCGGATCGAATAAATGTATGGACTTGACCTTTATACTTGCCAATTTCTGTAGAAGCCATTTAATGTCTTTGTTTTTGATAACTTGCGAAGTTTCTTAAAGTTGATACAGGGAAGCCCGTGTTTTACCAACCTCAGTCTTTTTCTTTATGTCCATTTGAATATTTTGTATATGCCTGTTGACTTACAATGGAAAGAGAGGGGGAGTAAAAACTAGAGTGAAAATTGAAGTGCCCTTGAATTTTTTAGTTTTTCATTAAATGAAGGGTGAAATTGGAGAAGTTTCATGGACATTTCTCAAGCTCAAAAGGAGTTTCATATTCCTGTCATTTTATTACAGTCGAGCAGTGTTTCTACTTCCATTAATCTGGATATATTTGCACACCTGCTGATAATGCAAATTTTGATCCTCAGGAGATTGATTTGGAGGCTTTGCGAATCCTAAATATGTGTTATGCACGCACAAAAGAGGTATCGCATGTTTTGTGGAAGTTCCACTATTCATTGATGTGTTACCAGAAAAAACTATGCATTGACGTGATCTTTGTATTTCATATCAGATCTTGCTGCAAAACCGAAAACTCATGGATTCTGTTGTTGATGCGCTTGTTAAGAAAAAAAGTCTGAGCAAGCAAGAATTCTTTAACCTAGTTGAGTTGCATGGTTCCCTTAAACCAATTCCAACCAGCATAGTTGATATTAGGGTTGATAAGCGTTTGCAGTTCCAAAAAATGATGAAGAACCAGAACAAAGCAGCTCTTACAGAGTCCGTGTGAGCATGGTGCTTGGACAAGATCTATCAGGTGTTTAATCTTTGATGTTTACGTTAGCCTGATGGATATAACAGAAAAACAACGTTGGAAACAATTAGTACGTCATCAGCACGCCAACTCGAATGCAGCTTGTGGTACAGTGACCCTTCGCGCCTGATATGCTTTCTGGCAGTGACTGCCATTGCATAGCACCAAATTGATCTTTATTGGGTTGCATCCTCATGATCATAGAAGCTAATTTTACTGATGTTCCATTCCATGAAGACACATTTGTGTTTAAGAGATTTGGAGATTACCAGCTTGATTTTCAGGACCAGTGCAGATTGAGCACAGATCA
>CAUOFW020005342.1:0-27537 GCA_963454935.2 Ilex paraguariensis
AATACCTATTACTTTCCTCTCTTACACCAGTTTTATCGAAAAAGGTTTGTACTAGAGATGACTTTTTTTTGCGTTTTGTTGTGAAAACCAATGATATTGCAGGGAGAGGAATCAAAAGTAGAATTCTACCTGAGAATTAGAGTGAATGTAGAAGAGAACTTTGAGCCTTGTCCGGCCACATTCATCTTTGTTGGACATTCTAATTGCAAATATCCCAAGAGGCATTAAGAAACCAATTGATACCCATAATAGAATTCCATGGAGTGTAATATCAAATGTCCTCGAATGACTCGCCTGCACAAGTAACCAAATTAAAGTTAGTTTAAGCCAGAAAGGTAATGGATTAAAATACATGAATAAATTACTCAATTGTGACACAGATATGGTGAGTTCGATCAAGTTTCAAAAACAATCCATCCACACGTAGGATAAGACATCATGCATCTGGTTCTCTCTTTCTAAAACTCCACAATAGCAGAACCTTATGTCTGCATGTTCAACAAAGATGAGGAGAGAGAGATAGAGACAGGTTACTTACCCTAGAAACATCTTGTTTGATGATTTTGTGAGTATTGGTTTGGTTCTGGTGATCAGCGTGGGATGAGCATCCACTGAAAGGTAAGAAAACAAGGAGAATAAAGCTTGCAGAAATGGTTGAAAGCAAGGTGTGCTGAAATATGTGCATTCTTTAGTCTGCAAGGAAAACCTTGGATGGTAGGAGAATTCCTCCATTAGGTTCTTCAACTACTAGCTTTAGTACATGGGGGGTTTATAAATTGATAGGGGTAATGCAAAATCAATCCATAGTCAATGAACCTATCAGTATAGTAGACTCTCTCTCTCTCTCCCCCTTTTGGATTTATAACCTTCTTTCTAAACAAAGTCCAGTCGTACTAACCAAGGATGGATCAAGAATTTAGCGAAGAGGGTAGCCTTTGAATTCAAGCAAATTATACTTTGACCTCCTAAATTATGTATCTTTTCTCACATTACCCCCTCAACTATTATGATTTTTGTATTACACCCTCATCTATGTGATTAGTTTCACGCAGCCCCACTTATTAGCATCCGTTGTCAAAAAAGAGAATAAAAAGTGAATAATAATTGTATATTACTTTGGTATAATTTATTATAGGTTTATTAATAGTACAAGAGAGTAATATGAAGTTTCTTAATCTAACGACGTGGGACAAACCAATATACATTAACATCCTCTCTCAAACTCAAGGAGGCAAAGTAGAAATTAACTTTAGTTTGGAAACCAAATCATGAAATCGACCATTTGGATGTGTCTTGGTGAAGATGTCAACAGTCTGGTCAAATGAAGAAACAAAGACAAGATAGATTGTGCCTCGAACCATATGATGTCGCACAAAACAATAGTCAATCTCAATATGTTTGGTGTGATCATGAAAAACATCATTGTGAACAATCTATATTGCACCATGATTATTACAATAATAAATATTAGCACCAAAATAAGATACACCCAAATCCTCTAAGAGCCAATGAAGTCAAAGAAAATCTTGGATAATGTCAACAACAACGTGGTACTTTGCCTCTATACTAGAGCGAGAGATAACATACTGTTTCTTGCTGCGCCAAAAGATAAGAGAGTCGTCCAAAAAGAAATAGTAACAAGTGATAGAACAACGATTAGTAGGACCTCCTGCCTAGTTAGCATTAGAATTGATAATGAAGATCATTAAACATAGTACCCTCGATATATCATAGAATATGAAGAACAACATCATAATGGGTAAAACTAGGGGCAATCAAAAATTGGTTGACAAGATGAACAACATAGGCTTTATCCGGACGAGAAACAGTGAGACACACAAGACAGTCTACCAATTGGCGATAAAGAGTGGCATCAGTGAGAGGTGTGTCATCCAAGGGAGTAAGTCGAGCATTTTGCTCTTATAGGGTAGGTATAGTCTTGAAATCAGTGAGTCTAACACGAGTAAGAAAATCAGAGGCATACTTAGCCTGAGAGAGATAATACTCATTGGAGTTAGACAAGATCTCAAGGCCCAAGAAGTAGCTGAGAAAACCAATATCCTTCATCTCAAAGTGTGTCTTGAGAAAATGTTTGAGATCAGATATACCAAAAACATTATCCCTAGTGATAATCATATCATCCATATAGAGAAGAATTAGAGTAGTGCCACACTCAGATTTACGAACAAAGAGAGTCGTGTCAAAAGGGTTAAAAGAGAAACTAAAATCTCCAATGCTAGCTCTAAAATTTGCAAACCAAGCTCTAGGGGCTTGCTTGACGCCATAGAGTGCACAACGAAGTCAACAAACCTGATGTGGTGAATGAGGATACCCAAGAGGAGTGTAAAACCCAGGAAAATTAAAATTTTGACTAAAATAAACGCGATCAGATTTTATTTGCGGGACTAGAAAAATGATTTAAAGTTAGTTTAGTAAAAATACACTAAACTTAACATTGGAATGAAATTTAATTGATTCAGAATAAAATTTGACCAATCAAAGTGAGACGTGTGGGCATTGTGAGCCAAGCATCTAAGGAGTATTTAAAGGGGGGAAAAATCATATTTTCCCCCATTCTTTAGCCAAAAATTTTCAAGAGAGAGAGAGAGAATATCTCAAGTTCTCCCACCTTCCTTTCTTGATCCGCCAAGATACAACCATTGGATTACTTTGGGGCAAGAGTCAAAGTCTCTCTACACAACGAGAGCTACGTAGACATACTAAAGATCGTGATTTTCTCCAAAATCTCAAAGATGAGAATTTTGGAAAAAAGCTTGAAAGACTTGATTTGGAGTCTTTGGGGCTTCTACTACGCAGGCATATACTACAAGAGGTAGGGTTCCCTCTTATCTGAGTTTATTTCCAACTTAGGGTTGAGATATGAAATTGGTAGGGTGATAGAGATGAATTCTCATATATAGCACACACCTATTTAGCTAGAATATAGAAAATGAGTATGAGAATATGTTAAAACTAATTTTTGCATGATTTGAGTTTGATGAAATTGCTTGATTTGGATTTCATGAAGAAAGTATTGTTTGGGCATGCTATGTGTTTACATAATTTTGCCTACTAAGTGTTTTATAAAATGCTTAGAAATTCAAGTATGTTAATTGGATTGATGTCACATGTGTCATGCTTGGGAATGTTTGTGGAAAATGAATATGTTCATTATATGCCTTATGATATGATAAGCATGGTAATATGAATTGTGATTATATGATTTAATTGCATATGCATAGATAACATCATATTCATGTGCATGCAACGTGAGTGGTGGAGTGTATGCATGTTTTTAATTAAACACCATCCTTGGTGGGTTATACATGGGCTGGAAAAAGTTGGACCTAGGTTCGACTGAGTCGTACGGGTTGCATTGAAAATACGTGTTGGGTATAGTAAGAATGGATAGATTCTCTCTAAGGTGCAAGGTCTGGTTACTTGGTTCACTCACTTGCCCTATGGTGAAATTCTGGAAAAGTGTGTTAATGTACTAAAAAACGGAGGTGTGATGCCCTCAAATGCCGTGTCGGTTTGGTAGACTGTTGGTGTGATGTCCATAAATGACCTACCCAAAAAAACACAAGATTTTATAAAATCGTCATTAAATGTCTAACATCAATGGTGGGGGCTTAGAATGTGTGGATGCATACGCATGACATAGTATGTGTTATGGGAGCCGGTGGGGCTCGGATTTACATTGCAGGTGTGAGTTTCCATCTCATGGCATGACATGGAAGTGTAACATTCATTTATGAAAAATTTGTGTTTGAATGATGCTCGATATGATGACTTGTATTAACATTTTATATGCATATGGATTGGGGAGTAGCCTCCTTAGTAGACACCCTATTGAACGTGGTACACCCTTTATAAGGATACATTTCAGGTGTTGAACAGGCTCTAGCAGACGGCCCTCATTTGGGCCTATGCTGATAACAGAGCCGGGTTGTGGCTGTTAAATTATATTTTGTAGTTCATTGTACATTTCTATTTTGGTATTGTATAAATTATGTACAAAACTTGTACTTTGACAAAGACATGTAACAGGGCACTCCTGAAAATTATTCTTTTGTAAACAAATGAATGTAATGGATGTTGTATGAGTTTATTGGGTTAAAAGTTGAAATTTGAGAATTATGGAGAAATCTAGGCTCTAAGTATCGGTACCTCACAGGTACCTAGCTTCTAGTGGGCTCAGGTACTGGTACCTATGCGCACAGGTACTGGTAACCTGATGACAGTGGACCCAAGTACTCGTACCAAGTCTTACAAGTACTAGTACTCCTTATCAGAGGTATCGGTATCTTTTCCTGAAAATTGAATTTTGAACTATAACACTTTTGAGCCTTCAAATCTAGAGCTCTTTTCTTTGGATGATATAATATCTAAATTTTAAGTTCTAGACTTTGGGATTTAGACCTTGAAATGGTTGTATGATTGATATATGTACAAGTTATGTATTAGGTAATGCTCCCGTGAAAAGGAGTCTTTGCTGAATTATGTTTTGTTATAATCCCGGTGAATGAGGTGCAATGATGTGATATCAGGTTATATGGTATCCATAGGTAATCTGCGGGTTGATGGGTAACTAACGGGTTGAGAAAAGAGTCCTGAATTTTGAGGTGTCATAGCTTGGTATCAGAACTTAAGGTTCTCGATTATCTTGGAGTACTTGAGGGTAAATTGGGTTAGGCCATTACATTACATGTTATGTGCATTAAATGCTACATGTCGTGTGATATGAGATTATATGCATGATTAAACGTGTATAGGAATGAGACACTAGGGTTGAAAAACATAACCTTGGGATCGAAAAAAGGAAAGAATGGGTTGGGCATCTACTGGTAGGGGGTATACCTCCTACCAGTGAGACAAGAGGAAACTTTTTAACATTTTAACTTTGATCCCTAAATTTAGGATACTAAATTAGTGGTTTATTGCTATCTTACGTGTGTGTAGATGGCAAATGAGGAAGAGGACATCGCAATGGCCAAGGGGATCGAAAGAACAACCAACCACCACCACTGACCTTTAACCAACAAGTCTTCATGGAGGTTATAGGTGCAATGGTGGCCACTTTTGCACAAACTAGTGCCAACATAGGCCATAGAGGCTTGAACAACCTCCATAAGTGTAAGGCACATAAACCACCAAATTTTATAGTAGGCGGATCCGATGGTAGCTGATCATTGGTTCCAACAAGCAGACAAGATCTTTGAAGCTATGAAGATCACGTCCGATGCCACTAAGA
This sequence comes from Ilex paraguariensis, assembly GCA_963454935.2. NCBI lineage: Eukaryota > Viridiplantae > Streptophyta > Magnoliopsida > Aquifoliales > Aquifoliaceae > Ilex > Ilex paraguariensis. The sequence goes on from CAUOFW020005342.1 coordinate 5,255, forward strand.
TAAGGCTAACAACGTTCCAACTTGAGGGAGAGGCCCATCTATGGTGTAATTGGGCAAAGGCCTCAAAGAATATTAGGGCAATGATTTGGGAAGAGTTTTGTGAGCTCTTCATGGGCAAGTACTTCCCGTCGACTCTTCGGCAAGTGAAAGCTCAGGAATTTCTAGACCTAAATCAAGGAACAATGACAGCGATGCAATACGTGGTGAAGTTCATCGAGCTAGCCTATTTTGTCGATGATTATGTGACCACTGACTTAGCCAAATTGAGGAGATTTGAAGACAGCTTGAAGTTGTCCATCCGAGGACAAGACCTATAAATGATGGTCGAGACAATCATGGCCATTAAGAGAGAGGTCGAAGATGCTAAGAGTAATCAGGAGGCTAGTGCCAAGGATAAGAAGAGTGAGGGTCAATCCTCTTTTACTAGTTTGGGGAAGAAGCAAAGGACATCTACCCAACAAGGGTCTTAGGGACAAGGCTGAGACTACCAAGGCCAGAGCTAGAATTAGTTTTCCCAATGAGGGAAAAACTTCAAAGAAACGTACTAGGGAGGCCAAAAGACATGTTACTTGTGTCATCAGCCATACCATTTGAAACGAACCTTAGAGGCAGGGATCCTAGATTTATGAGACATCTTAGTCTCAGTCATCAATGGGACCTCCATAGACATTTTTCATTCCTCTGTGTCCCACCATAGGTCATGGAAGTCAGTTCCAGTTCTAGGGTGCTTACACAAGCCCCTACTACTTTATGTGTGGGAACTCCGCAATCAGGCCAGAGTGTAGGCTGAGGTCGAGGACAGGACTTGCAAGCAGGGACCTAGGGGTGAGTCTTCGCAATCACACCACAAACTGAGCTGAAAAATCAATTAGTGATGTAGGTTATATTTTTACTCTCTTATTTATGGGCATAGGTGTTATTTGATTCGGATGTATCTCATTCATTCATTATTGCATCTTGTGTAAATTATTTGAGCTTAGAGGTTGAGACCATAGAAAATTCATTGCATGTGAATTTTCCCCTAGGAGCTAGGGTTTGCATTAATATAATATGTCAAAGATGTGAGTTAGAGATTTCTGGAATTCAACTCACTGTGGACCTTAAGGTCATGGAGTTGTTTGAGTTTGACATCATCCATGGGATAAAATGGTTAGTGCCACACCAAGTTGTCATTAATTATGATCGAAAGAGGGTCACTGCTTATACACTAAAGGGTATTTGTTTCAAGTATAAAATCACAATGTTTTACTCTAAGTCGTATATGAATCTCGTTAGCATAAATAATTAATGGGTTGGCTTGCTAGCCTTACACTTGAGGACGAGGTGAGACAAGAGTTGAGTCTACCTCAGGTAGTTTGCGAGTATTTGGTTGTTTTCTCAGACGATTTACCAGGATTGACTCCACATTGGGATGTAAACTTCACTACTGAGTTACAACCCAATGCATCCCCTATTTCTAAGACACCGCATTAGATGACACATGCAAAGTTGCAAGAACTCAAGGTCTAGTTGTGAGAATTATTAGACAAGGATTTTATTACACCGAGTACCTCACCTTGGAGTGCTACGATGTTATTTTCCAAAAAGAAAGAAAGACAGGACCCTTAGACTATGTATTGACTATCAATAGTTAAATCGGGTTATTATCAAGAACAAGTACCCACTACTAAGGATCGATGATCATTTTGATTAACTGAGAAGGGCTCGGATCTATTCCAAGATAGATCTGTGCATGAGATACCATCAGTTGAGGATTAGAAAGACCAATATCCCTAAGATGGTGTTTAGGACACGATACGGGAATTTTGAGTTTATAGTTATGCCCTTCGGCTTGACAAATGCCCCAGTAACATTCATGGACCTTATGCATAAGGTGTTTCAACCCTATTTAGATTAGTTTATTATAGTCTTTGTTGATAACATTCTGATCTACTCTAATTCTGAGGAGGAACATGATGATCACTTGAGGGTCGTTCTCTAGACCTTGATAGACCATCAGTTGTACGTCAAGTTTAACAAGTGCAAATTTTGGATGATAGAGGTAAAAATTTTGGGACATGTGATGTTTGCTTCAAGTGTGTCGATACACTCAGAGAAGGTTGAGGCAGTTATGAGTTGGGAGAAGCCTAAGTCAGTCTTTAAGATACACACTTTCTAAAGATTAGTAGGATATTATCGGAGGTTCATTGAGGACTTCTCACAACTAGCTACACCTATGACTAGGTTGACCACGAAAGAGGTCAAATTCTAGTGGGATGACTCGTGTGAGATGACATTCTATGAACTGAAGACGTGGCTGACTTTAACTCCTATTTTAATTATCCCGAAGAGGGGGTAGAGGTACATAGTCTATTGTGATGCCTTAAAAGGACAAACTTGTATGTATTTTGGTGTAGTCTAGGAGGGTGGTATTTTATGGTTCACGATAGTTGAAGAGCCACGAGTAGAATTACTCCACACAATACATGGAATTGGTTGTTGTTGTCTTTAACTTGAAGGCATGGCACCATTCTTTGAACGAAGAGTAGTTTGAAGTATTTTCAGATCATAAGAGTTTGAAATACATCTTCATATAGCGGGACGTCAATATGAGGTAGCATAGGTGGATAAAGTATCTAGAGAATTATGACTTTACTTTGAATTACTACCTTGGAAAGGCAAAAATGGTGGCTAATGTGCTTAGTTGGAATTCATGTGGAGTCTTGGCTAGGATAGCTTTCCGAGAATGGAAGATGGTCGAGACTGTGGGATAGTTTGGGCTACACTATAGTATCAGGCTTAGGACTTTGGGAAGTCTAATAGCTACACCTTCCTTATTGAGTAAGTTGATCAAGTCCTATTGTCTATTAGGGATCGGGTACAGTTGGGTACAAGTGACGAGGGCTAACCCATACACGCTGATGGTAGTATTCGATTCAGGAGAAGGGTCTTGGTTCTCCAGTCTATGGATTTGAGAGATGAGACCCTCAAGGAGTTTCATTGCTCCTGTTTTGCTGTGCATCCTAGTGGCACGAAGATGAACCATGATCTTCGCCTTCAGTATTACTGGAGTGGGGTAAAGAGACACGTTATAGACTTTGTTAGTAGGTGTCTCACGTGTCAGCAGGTCAAGGCTGAGCACCAGAGACCAGCAGGGTTGCTCTAACCATAGGAGGTGGCTAAGTGGAAGTGGGAACAGGTCACTATGGATTTTGTGACCCACCTACCACGAACTTTGCATGTGTATGATGCGGTATGGATGTTCGTGGACCGGCTTACGAAGTTGACATATTTTTTGACTATGCGAATAACCTTCACATTGAAGGAATTCTACAAGTTATATATACAGGAGATAGTTTGCTTATACAGGGTACTAGTATCTATAGTATCAGATTGGGATCCTTGGTTCATGGCTCACTTCTAGGAGAGCTTTCAGTGAGCTATAGAGATATAGTTGATGATGAGTATAGCTTTTTATCCCTAGACAGACTGTCAGTCAAAGAGAACCATCCAAATTTTAGTGGATATGTGTTTTGGCATACATTCTTGACCTAAAGGGTAGCTGGGAAGAGCACTTACCCTTACCGTAGTTCGCTTACAATAATATTACCAGGTGAGCATACAGATGATATCCTATGAGGCACTTTATGGGAGGTCGTGCCATTCTCCGGTCTATTAGATGAAGATTAGAGAGGGACTTTCTATAGGTCTGGACTTGATTAGGGACACCTTAGAGAAGATGAACATGATGCAGAAGTGTCTTCTTACGGCTTAGAGCCAACAGAAGAACTACGCTGATAGATGACAGAGACCTCTAGAGTTCGAGGTTGGAGATCATGTCTTCTTGAAAGTTATGCCTAAAAAGAGAGTAGTCAGGTTTGGGGAGAGGGGAAAGCTGTTGTCGAGGTATATCAAGCCCTTTGAGGTACTCAAGAGGGTTGGTATAGTTGTTTATCGGTTGACATTATTGCCAAATCTATGAAGTGTTCACGCTATGTTCCATGTCTCTATACTACGGAAGTACACTCCAGAACCTACACATGTGGTGGATTAGGGTGAGCTGATAGTTGACACAAATGGGACCTTTACAGAAAGACTGATGAGTATCACGAATAGTTGAGATCAGGTTTTGTGTGGTAAGACTGTGAGGCTGGTGAAAGTGTTGTGGCAGCACCGTGGTATGGAGGAGGCGACATGAGAGCGTGAGGACACTATCTGTTCCTGTTTAAGAATGGAGGTACATTTCTTGTAGTCATAAAGTAGTTCATGACTTGTTTCATATGCATTTTGTTATATGTGCATGTGTGTAATTTCAGGGACAAAATTCCCATAAGGGGGGAAGAATGTAACACCCTAAAAAATTAAAAAAGTGATTAAAAAGGATAAAATGATAATTAGCTGTTACGATGTAGGTTAAAAACTCAAATTTTTCTAAAACTCATGACGAAACGGACATCATTGTTGGATTCGGATCGGAAAATTTAGCTACCCAATCAATTTTCGTTGAATTTCGAAATAGTCAAATTTTTCACGTTTTTTTAGGCGACGGGCGTCACACGACAAAAATAAACGCGATCAGATTTTATTCGCGAGGACCCAAAAAATGATTTAAATTTAGTTCAATAAAAATACACTAAACTTGACACGAGACGAGATTTAATTGATTCAGGAATAAATTGGACTAATCAAAGTGAGACGTGTGGGCATTGTGAGCCAAGCATCTAAGGAGTATTTGAAGAGGAAAAAATCAGATTTTCCCCCATTCTTTAGCCAGCAATTTTTGGAAAAGAGAGAGAGAGAGAGAGAGAGAGAAAATCTCAAGTTCTCCCACCTTCCTTCCTTGATTCGTCAAGATCCAATCGTTGGATCGTTTCGGGCCAAGAGATAAAGTCGCTCTATGCAATGAGAGCTACCTAGCCATACCAAAGATCGTGATTTTCTCCAAAATCTCAAAGACAAAAATTTCAGGATAAAGTTTAGTAGGCTTGATTTGGGGTCTTTGGAGCTTTTACTACGTGGGCATACACTACAAGACGCAGGGTTTCCTTCTATTTAAGTTTATTTCCAACCTAGGATTGAGATATGAAATGGGTAGGGTGATAGAGATAAATTCTCATGTATAGCACACGCCTAGTGTAGCTAAAATATGAAAAAATAAGTATGAGAATATGTTAAAACCAATTCTTGCATTATTAGGGTTTGATAAAATTACTTGATTTGGATTTCATGAAGAATGTTAAAATGCTTAGGAATTCAAGTATGCTAATTGGATTGATTTCACATATGACATACTTGGGAATATTTGTGAAAAATGGATATGTTCATTAGATGTCTTATGATATGATGAGCATGATAATATGAATTGCGATTCTATGATTTAATTATATATGCATGGGTAGTATCACATTCATGAGCATCTGACATGAATAGGGGTATGTGTTCATGTTTTTAATCAAACACCATCCTTAGTGGGTTGATACGTGGGCTCGAAAAAGTTGGACCTAAGTTTAACTAAGTCCATAGGTTGCATTGAAAATATGTGCTGGGTATAATAAGAAGGGCTAGATTATCCCCTAGGTGAAAGACTTAGTTACTTGGTTCAATCACTTTCCTTGTAGTGAAATTTCAAAAAAGTGTGTCAGTGTACTCAGAACCGGAGGTGTGATGCCCTCAAATGCCGTGTCAGTTTGGTAGACCGTTGGTGTGATGTTCATAAATTACCTATCCAAAAAAATACAAGATTTTATAAAATAGTTATTAGATGTTTAACATCAATGACAAGGGCTGGGAATGCTCGGATGCATACATATGACATAACATGTGTTATAAGAGCCTGGTGGGGCTCGGGTTTGCATTGCATGAGTGAGTTTCATGTTGAGGAAATTAGCATAATTATACATAATTTTGCTTAACAAAATAATATGCAAATCACAAACTAACAAGAATATGCAAATAAATATAAATAACAATCAATTTGGAATAGAATAAAACAGATACTATAAAGCAGAAAAAGCTAGCCTGCGAGTCTGAGAGTCATGTGAACACTGTCCTAAAGCAGTTGAGTCTCCCTGCGTGAGGGTACTGAAGGACACAAACGACTCCAAGATGTAGACGCTCGCAGCAGCACCTCCTTAATGGTCTCACCCACTTGAAGAAAGGGATGAACTTGACTCGAATCGAAGTTGCCCGAAAAGTAAACTAATACCAAATATTTGTAGGTACGCAAATGTAATAATAGGCAAAAAAAAAATATGTAGAAAGTATAGCAAAACTCAGTGGAAGAAGAACATATAGAAAAAACTGGTAAAACCACCCATCTTCTATCCAAATCAGCCACCTTGTTTTTTAGGCAACATCTTAATTACTCTTGAATAATAGGCTTTAAAATATATTAGTACGTAACTGCTAGGCTATTAAGCCTATATCAATTTTATAATTAAATGACATGAACATGCAAGAATTAAATTTCAATAGTAAAGTTTAAAACTGAAAAATTAATACAAAATAATTAGTTATGAAGTTTTTAAAACTTTTATTTTAATTTATTCTAACAATCCCCCACAAGTTTTGAAAACTTCGAAACGACCCAATATATATATATATATATATATATATATATATATATATATATATATATATATATATATATATATATATATATATATATAGTAATAGACAGAAAATATGGACAAATATTATACTGTGAAATGGGTGTAGGTGTCTTCCGAACTTGAACCTCACTTAGTGTTAACAGTCTCCCTCTGAAAGATCATAGTGTCCAAAGGTTTGAACTAGACCCTTTGAGCTAGAGTTCAACATGTCACACACACAGTATCGATGTTGATCAAGATTCGCAGGTCAATGCTATTAATGGTCATACACTTGATCTTGATTCTCATGAGAGTTTTAGAGAATAGCCCAATTGTCATAGTCGCGGCCTCACGACTACTCTCACTTAGGTGAGCCTTCCAACGGTACATGTGCACAATACCTTGCAGGAGTGTTCCTGCCTCGCTCTCATTCAGGATAAAATTCTTCCTTACTGTCACACTACATATGCACCTCTGCCATAGGGATGAGCATGAAAATATCTCCTCTTAGTATATTTTCTCAACAACGGTGCTAATGAGTCACGTAGTATGGATTATTCCTACCCATTGAACTTCTTTCATGGGGTCCCTAATCACAGAAGTTGGGTTATCTCCCTAGGTGACTCCCTTGAGGGCTTAGACTCATCCCCCTCGATAGTTCTTGAGACAACTTTTCTTAAAAGTTTGGCTTTTCTTGAAAGCTCACTAATGAAATTAATCATCTTTTATATATTCATGTCTCATGGCTTTCCTCGAAAGCTTTTAAATTCATTTGTCAGCTCTGTTTAGCTGAGATTTTATAAATATCAGAATAGTTACTTTTCACATGTTCGTGTCTCATTGGGTGTGCACACCGTCATACCTTCTCATTGATATTGATTTGAACCTGTCTTTCAAATAATACTAACAAACAACACATTAAAATGCATTTGTGTGAAAAACACTTAGGTATGAAACAATATCTCTTCAAATGAAAGATTACAACAACATAAAGAAAGTTCGGTAGGTCCTTCATATATATTTTATTAACTTAAATTTTACCCCCACATTTCCAAGAATTCTCATGAAAAATTGACTCATGCTTCATAAAAGTAGCATTTGCATTTGCATGAGTAGGATAAAAGTACTCTAGCCATCTTTTAACTGTTGGGACCAACATTTTTGGCCAAATCATTCCTCGGGTAGGTGGAGTCAACAAAAATTCTCACACCAGCTGGAGTTTCTATATCGAACAGGGTAGTTATATGTACTACAAGGGCAAGTAATGAGGGAATTTGTAAGATCTCGTACCAAATTCAAAGACGAATAACATAATATTAAGAGTACTTCCAAAAGGATGATAGAAATTTTGAATCCTTGTTGAAATATTTGTCATGGAGTTTGAGTTTCGGGTTAAATTAGTTTCAAAAGTGTTTAAACTTAAGAAGGGTGGTTAGACAAGTTTTTGACTATCTTTAGGTCAAAATAAGGTAATCATTGAATCTGGAAGGTCAAGAAACCTAGGGAGAGATAATATGAGATGTATTAGAATTTTGGAAGTATTTCGGAGTTAAAACGCATTTTGGAAAGAATTTGGGTAAAAAGAAATTTGATGCTACTTTAATATTTTATTCATAATTTTTACTCTGATGTCCGATTGATCTAATATCTAAAAAGTAGAAACTACACTTCAAGGGCTGCAAAAGTATGTTTCATGAATCGACCGCTAACTAGGTCAAAATCGACCAAGAAGTTGGGGGCAAACTGTCACTCGAGTCTGGACAGGAAAAACACATGTTTGGATGCACGGGGCAGACATTGGATGACCTGTGTTGAGCCTTTTCTTCACTCTTGACACTATAAATACCTTAGAGATGTACTCTAGGATTCCTATACATATTTTTCAACCCTAGGAGGGCTTGAAGAAACGGAGAAGAAGATGAACAAGTTAGATCTTGAAGGATTAACATGAGAGAATCGTATCAAAACATGCTGGTATCAATTATTTGCGGATTAAGGTAGAGATTCTTTCTCATATTCATTCATTGATGATTATGGCTATATAATATATCTTTTTCATCTCTATTATGATATAAATAATAGATCCATATTGTGTTATTGTTCATTTGATCTTAGAATTCATTTCTTCAAACAAAATACATGGTTTGCGATAAAGATTGTTTGTCCTTGATACAAAACCCTAGTTCTTGATTTACAAATTGATTTAATCGATAAGGCTTGAACAGTTCTATATTCTTTTTTAATATACGTTTGATTCTTGAAGAAACCCATGATTTTATATTCAAATACATGTCTTACATTTACAAATCATATGTTTTGATTAAAACACTAAAACTCATAGGGGGTTTGGTTTCTTGCAAGAGTCAACACTATTTGTCTACATAGGTTTGAGGCAGAGGGCTAATATACTAGTCTTAGAAAAGGATACATCAATGTTGATACGTCAGTATATGCTCTTTCTAAAGTTTTGTGGTCCTGCGGGGATTGATTTAAGACGGTTTGTATTTGTGGGTGGACGAGATAGGTTCAATATATAAGTTCATGCTAGTCTACCTACGCACATTAGATATTATATTATGAATTAAAGTTTTTGTGAGTGATCCTATTCCACTATAATCTTTATTATTTTGTACCAAAAACTATGCTATTTTATAGCTGAGACTTACCTGTTTTATCATTTTGAAACCTTATTTGGGTTTGAGAATGTTTTTCTACTGAGTTTCATCCCTCACCTTACCATAACATTTTCCAAATTTTGGACTTGAGGAAGATATAACCTTAGATGAGTTGGTTGACTTTGAAGTGGCAGTAGATCAAGATGTGGATCTGAATGTTGAGACTTAGAGAGTGTATTTCTACTTTAAATATCTAAAGTTAGAGACAATGTTATGAATATTTCTTATTTAGTTAGTTGAAAGACTATTGTTTTGATTTTGGATGTAAACCTAAGGATTTATTTAAGTTTCTCTAAGAAATTGATCTAATTAGTCATTGAATATGGAATAGTCTTTATTATTTAATAATTATCTTAGATGCTCTCATGGTTGAATATTGTTTAAATAGTGATGCCTTACAAGGTCAATTTTAGGTCGTTATAGTATTTACATCATAGGTATTAGGGTAGTCGAGGCACTTATTTTGTCTTTGTACAAGAGTTAATGATGTATGCGATAACTACTTTTGTATGGAGGGGTGCACATTGCACGCCAAGTATCCCAAGCATTAATTAGATAGATGTGATGTCTCATCGGATACATCCTAGACTAAGTCCCCAAGGAGGGGGTTACATTCTCCTAGGTAAAGCGGATAACCGAGGTAGAAGGGTCATGACTAGGTTATCGTAAAAGGGTTATGTCTGCGGTACGCTTAGTGGACGCATACCACGACGTTCCCTTTTCCCTTTGAGACCCCTTCAATCCAAGGTGCACAATCAAGGATTCTCACATAGTTTCGGTATTTTAGCGACTAATTTATTTAGCTCATCATCCAATATGTTGATCTAGACCATTAACTCCTTGTACCTTAGAAGTCCCTTCAAATCTTAGTCAAGTCCAACGCAGTTGGCAGTGAGCTATACACTAAGTATCTACTCGAGCAAAGTAAACCTTCGAAACCCTACCCAGGGTCAAGGTTAACAATTATGCTTGTCTGCTCTTGTTGCTCAATTTTCCTTTGAGAAGGGTTATACTTCCTTATCTCAAAGCGATGACCCTAATCTTATTCCTTTAAGCCTGTTGGTACACAATTGGTTGACTTTACCTCCGTGGGCATCCAATGAATTTTAGTTTCTCTCCGAGGGTATCCCCTCGAGGCTTTGCTGGGAATATGCTTTATGGGACCCATCTTTATCCATTTATTTATGCGATGAGGGAGATAGGTTGTGTAATTTGCCCCAAGATTACTCCCAGACTTCTATGGTGTCACTCGTCCTTTTTAGATAAAGATTCATTATAACTGCTTCAGTGTAGGGGTGGGTGTGTCTTGCTTTCTCGTGGTTTTGAATACCCTCCACCATTATTAATGTCTTCCATGATCATTTGAGATGATTTTTGCCTTTCAAAGATGAGCCTGTCCTACCACGTCAACTCATGATCCATCTGCTCATGATCTCTTCTTAACTTTGACACATGTTGCTTTGTGATTGATACACATATCCCTAGTAAGGGTAATTTCATCCACACCTCTTGCAAATAAGTTTAATTTTAATAACACTCCTTATCGATTTTGAAATTTCATTGACACTCCTTGTCGGTTTTGGTCGAGTAACGGACGTGACGGAAATGCTTCTTTTACCACTTTACCCTTAAACTTTCTATATATATATATATATATATATTCGGTCCATGATCATATTCCCCAAAGAAAATCTCTCTCTCTCTCTCATATAGTTGATGGGTTTCGGTATCTACAACGGAGGATCCCAGGGGTTTGAAAGACTTAGCGCAACAGCTTAGTCTCTACAAGCCTCTTCACCCTCTAAACGACACCAAAAACAAGAATTCCAATGAAGACCCAACAACTCGAGACACATCAGCTAAGTTGTTTCCCAAAGAATTCGATTCGAATACCGAATCTGCAACAAACCCAATTACGAACCAATGTGAAAGATTGAGATCCAACAGAGTCGCAGTTCTGATCTGCATCTTTGAAGGCGAAAATGGTGAACTTCGTGTAATTCTCACCAAGCGACCTTCAACACTTTCATCTCACTCTGGTCAAAGTCTCATGGTATATGTATTAGATTTTGGTTTTTAACATAGTTGGCTTTGAAGAGAGAAGACCGAAATGGGTTGTGTTTGGTTGCAGGAGATGTTTCGTTGCCTGGTGGGAAGACAAATAAAGACGATAATCTTAAAATGTAGACTTAAAAATTAGACTTGATAATCTCAATTATTAATTTTATTGTGAGTCCCAGCATTTATTAGGACTCACTATCTATTCAATAGTTGAAATTATCAAGTCTAATTTTTAAATTCATCCAGCATTACTCTTTTATTTTCCCCTCCTCACATCACCCCTACTCTCTTTTTCTTTCCCCCTTCTCTCTCTCTTTCCACAAACCCCTTCCGTCCGTGTCGAGATAGGAGCAAAAAAATATCAACTTGATTTGGAGGTTTTGTGATGGTTGTTGATGCAAGGGTTGTGGTAGTGGATTGGTGAGTGTGCTTGATGTTATCAAAAGTTGCTGGGTCAGATTTCAGAAATGTTGCTATAAATTGATTTTCAGCTGGTTCATGTTTTTCGAGAGGCTAGTGTTGTAGCTAATAGGTTGGCTAATTATGCAGTAAAATTTGGTAGATTTGAAGATTTTTCTGTAGGCTTGTGGCTGCCTTGTGAAGTTAGAAAGGCTCTTCTTCAGGGTTTGCCAGGGCGACGAAGGAAGAGGGTTGTTGTGTTTGATGATATGGGCTGATTTGGTTTTTTGCTGTTTGAAATCTTTGGGCTGAACAGAGTGGCTATTTTTCGGTGAAGCCTTTGTGCTGGTGATGCCGTTTTCTCTGGGTTGCTGTTGAGGGTTTCTTCTCTTTTCCTGCTACTAATGCTTCAATTACAGCAATCGGAGTGCTGTAACAAGGAAAAAGCAAAGGGATTGTCTGACGGAGGAGTAGTTTTTTCTTAGTTTTGTTTAATTTTTGTTGCTTGTTATGGAGATTGGTTCGCCTTTCTCCTTTTGCTTCTTGTAATGTTTGTAATGTTTGTTTGTCCATAAGTAAAATTTTTTCTTTTTTTGTTTAAAAAAAGTCGTGTGCAGACGAAAGGGGTACAATAAGTATTTTTGAAATAAAATAAGACGATATCATTACTTTTTTAGTTGTCGGTAACAATTTGTGACAGTAAAGGGTGTAGTTAAAATATATATATAAACTATAAGAGAGTGCAGTAAAATTTTAAAATTGGCACTGAAATTAAACTTATTTACAAGAGGTGTAGATAAAAATTTTTCATACAATAACGCACAATCTATTTTGAATTCTTCACCTAGCTTACTACAATAGTGACCGAGATTGATTCAATTTACATCTCATTAATCTATTGATCCAAATTTAGTCTCCAAAATTTTTTCCCTCAAACTCAAAATCTCCCTTTTGCATGCACACCAACAAAAAAACAAAAACAAAATCCCCACATATATCTTTTCCCACATCTCATTAATCTCTTTTCCATGACTCTCTCACACGAATATCTTTCTACATAAAAAATTCAACCCTTTTGCATCCCAACAAATCCACCAAATAGTGTAATTAAAGAAAAGAAAATATAATTTATTTTTTAAAATATTTATATTACACAATCAATTGCTCAATTTTTATTTCTGTAGTGTACAATATTTTTAGTCAAATTATTGCTAATATTAAGGGTAATTTGTGATACGTGAATTATTTTAAGAGGATAATAATCACTATTAAATGGATTAATTCATTTATTCAAGATTATGTTGTTTTATATTATAAATAATAGATTTTTAAGAGCACTATTTGAGTTCCCGCAATTTTCCTCTCGCTAGATTCCCTCGTTGTTGTCTCGAATTCTATCCATCTATGGGTAATTTAGAGAGTTTTTGAGGATCAGGAGCTAAAACCCTAGCTCGTAATCTGATTGAACACTTTGACATCTTTGCCGTTCTCAGTAAAGGATGTGAATTACGACAGTGCCGAGACTCGCAAACGATCGGTCCTCAAGCTTTGCAAACTGTCTAGATTGTTGATTTTTTTTTTTTGTCAGATTTAGATTAGTGATTAATTTACTATTTTTCCATCAATGAATTTCGAAATAAAATGTGATTTGTTGTGCACCATGTAAGTAAGAATTTGAGCGGTATTTTAAGGAATCTTTTGTTGGAACTGTTGTGTACTACGTGAACTGGTGGAATTGATCTTTCTTAGCACGTTTTTACCTTGGTATTTTCATTGCAATGCATTGTCAAATGAATACCTTAACATGTGATAGCTTCCCATTTCATATCACAAAATTCGTGAATGGGTTGGGGGATTTTTTAGGCGTTTGAGAAATAGACAAAGGTTGATTCGGGCGGTTGCAGCTCTATTGATGATGTTACCATGCTTCCTCTATAAAGGAGAGACAACGTGGTTGCCTTTTTCTTGGGTGAAACACTGAAAATTTATACTTGCTGTTTGGAGACAGCAGTCTTATTTTGTTGGATAAATTTGTTTTTAGGGAGAATTATATCCAGATCCTATGAAATTTGTCATTTAATCACTCAGATCCCCTAACATTTAAAATATTATACACAAACTCCCTGAAATTTGTATGCGCGTAATACTTAAACCTCTGTTGCATCAGTTAATAAATTATAATTAGTATACAATTATACTATCTTTTGGAATAAAACTATAAAATCAAACAAAAATTCTAAGTCATTCATAATAGAACATGAATTTTACATCCAAAATTCATGTTCTATTATGTCATTTATCGAAATAAAATAAAAAGTAAAAGCCTAATTTTTTTAAAAAAATCATAGTTAGTATATAATTATACTATCTATTAAAATAAAACTAAAAAATTAAACAATAGGTCAAACTGTAACAAACACAATATTTTTTAACTTTAATTGGAATAGTTTGATATTTTAATTTGGTCGTTTAAACGACAAAATTAAATTCTAATTGACAATGTAATTGATTTTATTTCAATAAATAATATAATAGAATATGAATTTTAATTGTAAAATTTAATATATTTGATATTTTATCTTTCATTGGAGTATTTTTTTGTCTAAACATAATATTTTAAATTTATAGGGTCTAAATATTATATATTTATAAACTTTAGGAGATTTAAGTATAATTTATTAATTAATATATTTGCAGCTGGGGTCTAAGTGTTACACGCGTACAAATTTTAGGGGGTCTGTATGTAATATTTCAAATATCAGAGGATCTGAACGATTAAGTGACAAATTTTAGAAGACGTAGGTGTAATTCTACCTTGTTTTTAACATAGAAGCTCATGCATTTCCTGTTAAAGACCGTACTATTAGGGAGTGATACTTTGACTGCAGCAGAAGCATTCATACTAGTTAAAGCATGTAGCCTGCAGGAACTCTAAATTTTATTTTATTTTAAAAAAAAGGGGTGCAACTCTAAATTTTATCTAGTGGGCTAGATTTAAATACAACTGTAAGTTCACATGGTTCCATTGTTGCATTTCAAAGCAAAAGATGCCTGTAGTGAGATATTAACAGATTGGAGAGGTGGTTCAACTTGATTGTTTTCTTCCCCCAATTTATCAGTGGTTTTATCTGCATCATTTTTGTCATACCAAAGAAGGGAAATCGTATTTGAAAGATTTATTTATATGACTCAGTATCCCTTTAGAGGGCCAATTTTATTGATTAATATTTGTTAGAATATGTCCCTCTATGGTTTCCTGAATCTACTAGTTTTACACTGTCTGCAAGAAAGCATTTCATTATTCATTAGGTCACATTACAATCTCTGACTTCACCATCATCTGTAAGAAGAAATAAATGGTCCCCATCTTGAATGACACTTATGTCATCTATCTCTGCATTCTCTGAATTTACAACTTTTGTGACATTGTAGCCTCCAAATTTTTGACCTGCAGTTCCACAAGGCATAGGGTGTCAAATGAATAAGGCATCAAAGGAAATAAAACATGCTGTCACTGAGTCAGAATAGCTTCTTAATTATAAGGTCTGACCTTTGTTTGTATGTTGGATTTTCAGTTTCATTTTCTTTTGTACTTGAGTCTAACCTAGAGCCAAACAAACTATATCTGTATTTCAGGTTTATTTCAACTTATCTGAGATGTCAAGCAAAGCTTACCTGCAACGCTGAACAGCACTTCAAGTGAATCAGGTAGGATTATTAGCTTCCCAAGCTGCTTTTGTGATGAGCTCTTCTTTTGAAACTTCATGTGAATGGTGACTCTCCTCTTGAGAAATCTTCCAACTCTTGTATCCGCCGGATAGCTAGAACTGTTTGGGCTGAAGAATGTCTGCCTTCTAAGATAAGAGTCAGAACAATTAGTGGCCCCATTTTTTGTAGGTTTGAATTGTTCATGCCTATTGTTTTCTGCGGTTTCTGTTTCAGTAATCTCTATTCTGTGCTCACTTAATATCCCTCTATTTTCATAATTTAGTATAAGGTCATTTATACTTTTGTTTCCTGTCTGTTCTTTTAGAATATTTGGTGTCCACCCTTTTGCATCTGGTTTGTTTGCATTTGCCCCTCTTCCAGCAGGTTCGTAGCCTTTTCAATTTGCCCCTTGAGAACAGCAAGGTTAAGAGTTGTTTGGCCATCCTCTGTTGTTGAATTTACATCCTTACTGCATCTATTGGAGTTACAAGCTTTTCCTCTTTCTGTCTTATGTCGTGCTTCTGAATCAAGTAAATCTATGGCTCTCACTTCCTGTAGTAGTGGATCTCCAGCATGAGAACAGCTTTCTCCTTTTGGTCCTTCATCAAGCCATTGACTGAGGATCAAACTCAGATCAATGTGTTGTTCAGAGCCAAAGCATTCCAGATCTTTCAGTTTCTGTAAATGGAAAAACCGAAATCAGCCATTGTTGTCATAGAATAGAGGAAGGGCAAGAGTAATATAACACTTTTCAAGAGTTGGGTCCAATTATATTATATACCCGAAAAAGATTGTTCAAAATAATTCGTGCATCTTCTGCATTTGCTTGAATCATGTTGATCATTGTAGTCCTGTTCAGGCGTAATATTTGAGAGAGGTTAGTGGTCCGAACAGTGAATGGCTGTGGTCTGTGGCATAGAACCCCTACTTCCCCGAACATTTCCCCTTCAACAGCCTTTCCTAGGACCTGAACAGTATGTAAGAATGCGAAGATAGGTTTGTACAGTGTTCTTGTTTAACCAGTAATGGATGTAGTATTGTAGAAATGACCTACTTGATCGTGCCCATCGATATGTGCAATCAAATCCTGCCACCACAAATCATTCCAAAACCAGAAAGGTTAGAAGAAAGCATTTATAAGAATGCACATACAACAGGTGATATTAATATGACGGTTACTCACCACTGCTCCTGAGACCAGTATGTACACATCTGTTGGGGCCTCATTTTGTAGAATCACATCTTCCTTGGGTGGGAAATACTCGGCTTCCATTTCAGAAACCTTTTCTTAGAAGGGTATATTACATTATTAAACTATAAAAGTAATGCACACCACTATGTGAAAGAAAAACAACTCACGCATATGAACTTGCTCTATTGTTTTATCATCTCTGTGAAAGGAAAATGCATTCTTTGCTTGCAAACAGAAAAAAAAGAAAAACAAGGGAGGAAAAAGAAGAATACCAATTGAAAAAGGAAGTCATGAGAAACCCCTTGGAAAAGATGGACAGTTTGAACAATGGGGAAGAAGAGATAGTACGCAATGCTGGAACGTATGGCTTTTGGCAGGCTGTTCAAGGTCTCTTGCTGCTTCAATCCATCTGTTTTAAATTTGAGACATATGTGTGACAACATTTGATCCTGTACATGTGAGGGCAGCTGATTCCGTTTTGCAAATTCTGAAGCTGTTCTGACTGTCTCCCTCTGTAGTACCCAACAGAAGGTTTCACAAAAATAGGATTTGAGTGAACATCCTTCCAAGATATGGAGAAGAAATAGAAGTAATTTATGATACAGATAGGAAACTGCTGATGCTTGAAATAATTCCTTTTAAGTAATTGCCTACATTACTAGTTGCAATGTTCATTTATATCCTTCTTTTCTTCTTGAACACGTCTCTTTGGGATATGTGTACACGCATGGCAATTTACTAGGATTGGCTGGTTTGGTATTAGAAAACATTGCTTCTTCAATATTCGAAATTTTTTCCACTTTGAACATTCCCTCAGTTGCTGCTAGTGATTTCTATGGAAAACGGTGATGTGAATGACCCATGATTGTTCGTATGGGGTAAATATGTCAATTGGATACGCCAATTTGGACTAAATACAACCCCAACCCAATTGGCTATACTTATTCTGATTTCAATTAATCTTAACCCACCCTCCCTTCTCTACCACTAAATCACTAACCTTACAGCCACACACCATCACCACTGCCTACACCAACACCAACCCCCCTCCTCCCCAAGGGGCCACACGGTCACACACCCACATCAACCCCATGGCCACACCAACCACACACACCGAACCCACCATTCTCTCTGCCAATTTTAGCTCCCCAATTGATCCTATGTATGTGTAATTTTTTATTCTACCGAAGGAAACTTTTTGATTTATATGTGTCTTGTGACTGGAGAGTATGTGAAAATGGTGTTTCGGTTTTTCAGATTTGGTGTTAACTGTGTGACCGCGGATGGTGGGTAGAGAAGAGAAAATGATGGTTTGTTTTACATGTAGGTGGGTGTGTAATAGTGTGTTGCCTTGGGTAGGCGGATTTTGGAGTTGATGGTGTGGCCTTGGTGTATTGGTGTTGGTGGCGTAGCTGGCAATGGTGGGTAGAGAAGAAAAAAGAGGAGAAACATCATGTATTATTTTGGATAATCATCTAAAAATACCCTTTTGACCCACTCACGTGATGGTTCTGCTTGTGGCTACCATTGTCGACTTGTACAGATGGCTGACTTAAGTTGCAAGGTGAAATAAAAATCAAAAACTGAGGGTGCAATGTGGTTAAACTTAGAGTTTGGCGGCAGAGTGAGATATTTAAAATTCTTCAGGGGAAGAGAACAAAAGTGAAAATAGTTTTCGAGAACATTGGCTGGAATAAATTGAACCACCCGGAAACACTTTAATATCCAATCACCGATACATCCCAATTCCCATGGAAATCGGTTCGTTTTGATCATTTCAGTGGAATAACAGAACAAATTTTTGATCCTTGTTGTAGACTTGTAGTTACACTACAAACTTTATTAATAACTGTTGAATGTAGCTTGGGGTTTATTCTGGATCATTTTGAATCTAGTTTATTGATGAGATTTTTTTAAAATACTCCATGATGAAGACACGTGTCCTCGGTATTTACCAAAACACTGTTGCTAAGATCAAGCATCATCGGCGCACAAAGGTCCTCGCCCCCGAGGTACTCGTCATATAGGATCATGGCATTCAGTACGAGTTACAACCAACACGTAGCCTCGGTCTGATATGGTACCTCGGTCGGTGTACCTCTCTCGGTTCCGAGATGGCCTTTCCTCGGTGCCGAGACGTACCCCGTCCTGGACGCTTCCTCTACTCCAGGATAAGCTATTGACGTACAGGTCATTAGCCTAGGCTAGTCTAGGCTATTCATCATGACCTCGTCTTACACAATTAATGTCAGAACGTACTGAAATGCAGGGGTCACGGCCAATGGAGGATGGACGAATGACATATGATATCACATCGAAGACAGAGAAACCGCATGCCGTTGTTGACACGCGACTTGGGAAAGCAAACGATTAATTACACCATTCCCTTGACGAGACCGCATTCAATGCGGTAAGGCTCGGAAATGAAAGACAATAAATGCTCCTAATACAGAGCATTTATTGCATCCTCCCCGAGAGGAGTACATTGTACCGTCGGCATCCCGATGACACATCATTGATTGCTCGGGACCCCGAGCAGTTAAGAAGAGAAGACATTCCTCATCAGAATCAGTGCGCACACTGCCTGTACCTAATGATCACCTACTGACTACACTGACAGCAATCATGAACTTTTGAGGTATAAATACTCATTGCAAAAGGCAAAAGGGGTATGCAACAGAAAACTATTTACTACAACACACACTCAGTGTTTTCTCCTTCCTCTCTCTTTCTCAAAGACTGACTAGATCGTCGGAGGGGATACGCCGAAAAACACTCCGGCGCCCTTCTAACTTGTTCTTCTTTGTTCCAGGAACCTCTTTCAGCCTTACTGGATCGTTCTTCCGCTCCCCCAGGGTCTCCCGTTGCCATTCCAGGTTACCACCGGACCTCGCAGGCTGTTCCAAGCAGCGTGGTTGGTCACTCAACTGGCTCACTCGAGTTCACCAAGAAAGAGATACGTTCTCGTTTTTTATATTGTGCAGGATCTTGCACGCACAATCTGGCGCCGTCTGTGGGAATCGACTAGTTTTCCTAGTTTTTTCTCTATAAAGAACAATGACCATGGTGAACACTCGACAGAAAGGAAAAGGACCCCACCAAAGGAGTCTCGAGTTATAAGCTCCCTGTCATCACGGAGGGAGGGATCACACCAATATGAATAAAAGTGCCTCTACTCGGTCAAGAGGGGTTACCCCTCAAACCAGTATGAGAATCAGGTCAGGGGGATCAGCCCCCTTGGCTCGTCAGTTGGCGGAGGTGATTGAAGAAAAGTTTGGCGATAGATTACGTCAGCTGGAAAAGGACAATGTAAACGTCCTAAGCCGGCTCAACGAGTTTGCAGCCTCTAGCGAATGGTCGAGGGATTCATTCCTTTCTCGTGGGCTTCCCGCCCGGGAGGCGAAAACGAAGGATCTAAGAAACCACCTAAACAACAAGGCAAAAAGCTCTAGGGCCCCAAAGCGACCCAGAGCCAGCGAGCATCATCATGACAACCATTCGAGGAAGGTCAGGCCATTGGCCCTGGACGACCTCCGGCGAGGTTTGTCTAGACGGAGGAAGGGAGATGAATCCGAGGAGGATCAACCCAATCCACACGACGCCCAGGAAATGAGGGGCTTACCGATGAACTCAAGGACTTCAGAAGGCATCCCGTCAGGGAAGAAATTGATCTCAGAGCCCGGTTAAACTCCAGGAGAAAGGGTAAGGCTGTCCAGGATGAGGCCGAGGACGAAGTCATACAAACGCCCTTTACGAGGGAGATCGGTGAGATGGAGGTTTCAAGAAAATTTGTCGTGCCGCGGTTCAAAACTTATGACGGGCGGTCCGATCCCGAAGCCCATGTCAGGCAATACAAGCAGATGATGTCCCTCTATCATTCGGACCAACGGTTTCTCTGCTAAGTGTTTCCTATGAGCTTGGGGGACTCTACGATGAAGTGGTTCGAGGCGCTTCCCCCCAACAGTATTGGGTCCTGGAAGGAATTGACTAAGCAGTTCCTGGCTCGATTCATTACGGGGAGTAAGCGCCCCAAAGACATTGGATCATTGCTGACCCTCAGACAGAGGGAATCCGAGACTCTTCGCCAGTACGCCATCCATACTGGGAAGAGGTTAATAAGGTAGAAGGCTGCTCGGAGGTCATGGCAGCAGCATCTTTCCGGCTCGGCTTGGCAAGGGACACGGACCTATACCGATCCCTGACCAAGAAGACCCCCTCGGATATGGGGGAACTAATGGTCCGGATAAACAAATACTCGAGGATTGAGGACGAGATGGGAAGCAGCAAAGGCCGAGCCCTCCAATCTAAGAGAAAAGAGAAGGAGCGGGAAGATATTCCCGAAAGGGATTGCTACCCCCTCCAGGGGGTTCGTCCAAAGGAGTTCACACTGTGTTCAAGGAACCCATCTTCAAGTTGCTCCATAAAATCAAGCACGAGCCGTTCTTCAAATGGCCGCCCAGGATGCAGAGCGACCCCTCCACCCGTGATCAAAAGGTTAGGTGTTCCTATCACCGGGATTTTCGGGCATCGCACCGAAAGCTGCAGGGTGTTCAAATCGTTCTTGGAAAGATTGGTCCGAGACGGATATTTGAAAGAGTACATAGAGCCCAGGCCAGAAGAGAGACAAGCCCTTGCCCCGACCGAGGAGCCGGACAACATCATAGATGTCATCCATATATGTCCCCTGGATCGCCCCACGTCCAAGGAACTCGAGTCCGACCTCAAGAGGGTAGCTTTTACGAGGAAGGTAGCCGAGGTTGATGTAGGGCCACAAGTAAAAGGGCCAGGACGGGTGAGCTTGACATTACATTCTCCGACGCGGATTTGACAGGCGTAGTGACTCCTCATAACGACGCCCTTGTCTTGACCTGAGGATAGGAAAATTCGACGTCAAAAGGATTTTGATAGACTCTGGAAGTTCCTCGGAGGTGATGTACTCCGAAACCTTTAAAACGGATGGGTCTTGGCCCCAAAGACCTCACCAAAGTCAGGACACCCCTCATCGGATTCAACGGCTCGTTCGCCCTGCCGTGGGGAAAATCACATTGCCAGTTGTCACAGGTCCCTTTGTCATCGACACCGAGTTTGTCGTGATCGATACGGACTCTCCCTACAACGTAATTATGGGGCGAACATGGCTGCATGCGTTGGGAGCGGTGCACTCCACTTTCCACCAGAAATTAAAATTCGCCACGCCAGAAGGTATCATGAGATCCGGGGGGACCAAGCGTCCGCGAAAAATTATTTTATTCAGCGTTCGAGCCGGGGCGTTCAGCCAGGAGAAGGGGCGAGCACGGAAGAGATTATGGAAAAAAAGCAATTACAGTCCGGGCGTCCAGGAATGGATGACCCCCGGATAGACCCAACTGAGCGGTCGGTAGAAGACCTCCGGAAGGTGCCCTTGGTAGAGGGAGAAGAAGAGAGGTATTCTTAGTTGGGACCTCGATGCCCACAGCCGAACAGGAGGAGATGATCGAGTTTCTAAGGGGAAAATACAGACGTGTTCGCATGGAACGAAATGAAAATGACGGGGGTAGACCCCGAGATAATCACACACAGGCTGCATGTTGACCCGTCGCACAAGCCAGTCAAACAGAGGGCCACGACGCATGGCCCTTCATCACACCAGTTGCGGTCAACGAGGAAAATCGACAAAACTCTGAAGGCCGACGCCATTCG